>JAAAIY010000322.1:4237-31217 GCA_016098105.1 Actinomortierella wolfii
TGCCATTCCATGGTTTGCGGCTCTATTTATTTGTGCAAAAGGGTTAACATTCATGTTGGCTTGATTATGTCTTAGGCTATGCTTGACGCTGCCGCCCTAGTCAATGAGCTGTGTAAGATCCAGTACAACGACTTGCATGAAATCACCCATGCCTTTGAAAGGTATCATGACCGGCGAGTCGAGCACGTTAAGGTTTGCATCAACTATACCTCGACTACTGCCCAGTTCATTAACGGCCATGTAAGTTGTGCTACCTTCTGTTGATATTTATTCATTTTTGGACCCTTTTTTTTCTTTGGTTTTCGTCAACAATGGAGTACTAGCGTGTTATGTCAAACTTCACTTTTGTGTGGTCAATGCTTGTAGGGTCTTGCGGCCGACATCAAGCGCAAGATCGCTTTCAAGTTGCCGATGCTCGTCAATTCGAGTCAAGACAAGTTGCTGGAGCATATCCCACTCACATTCCTCAACAGTGCTCCTCACTTTCTGCGGCAGTCATCCTACCCTCCCTCCAATCTGTCGTAATACTGTATGAGGCCTACCGTGGCCCTTCCTGAATATCATAAATCCTAGATAATAGTCGTTCTTGTACATTAGCGTATTGTTTTTTTTTCTCTTCTGCATTGCTTGCTTTACTAGACGTGTTTTTTTCTGTTTTTTTTCTCTCTCTGTACCCCTAATGAAGCACAATATACAAAATATACAAATCCAGTCAACTTGACATAGGTCAGGTAGCCACACATGGTATGCAGCCACAAGATAGTAAAAGAAGTAAAAGAGAGACCGTATTGGTTGTGTCAAATAGGAGGGCAAGGCGCACAGAAGGGACCTGCATTTGCGTTCACGAGCAGCTGATGCTGGCTAAATTCCCACTCTCTCTCCCACCCTTTTGTTGTTGCATCACCCGACTTGCATACTAATTACCTTGCTCTTGCTCGCACTGTTACTCTTTGATATCTCTCTTCGCCCCTTATTCTTGGCTCAACCCCACATTACATGCGCACAAACCTTGTCAGAAGGAAAACAGATTAGTGACCGAGAGAGAAGCTCTCTCCTCGCTCGTGTATGTATACTTTTCCTTTTCTCGGTCTTTTACTACTTCACATCCTTTCTTTTTTTTGTTTTAACATCTCCTCCTCCCCTCCTCCAGGCGCACCAAGTGGGCCATATTCCATCTCATTACTCTCGTCTTTCCTGCCACTCTCAATCTACGAAACAAAGCCAAAAAGGAGGACACCATGACATGGGCTAAGCATCCTCGGCGGCGCCCCACACTGCCCCACGAGATCCTTGTAAAAGTTTTCTATGCCCTTGAGCAGCGGCCACAGCATCGTCACACTTCGTCATCTTCCATTTCTTTTACATCCTCATGCACCTTGAGCCGGACTGATATTCTCTCATGTGCTCTTGTATGCCGCGATTGTATGTGATAAAGCCGTAGAAGGAAATGTCAAGCCGGAGAATGATTTTTGTAGCATATGGTTGCATACAGATATTGTTAACTCTGTTTTCTGGGATCTTTTTATCGGTACTCCGCCGACAGGGTATTACGCTGCTGTAGATACTCTTTGGCGTGAGATTGACTTGCAGAGCGTCGAATCGTTCGTTCAGTTTGGACAAGCGATCGATAAAAACTTTGAATACACCGAGACGGAGGTGCAACGCCAACCAACCACACAATCCGCCTTAGACGGTCATGTCGGGATCGCAGTGGAGAACGACACCTCAATCACGCGGCAACAACCAATTCATGGGACTGATAACTCTTCCACCTGTGGGGGGTCTGTAGACAAGCTCATATCCTCAAGTAAGGCTTCCATTGATGAATCTGAATCGCCAATAACACTCGCCACTGATGAATGCCAATGGCTATAGTATCGGATGGATTGCCCTTTTTCCCTCTTGGTGGAAGTAATCCAGGCCCAAAGAACCTCCCCCACTGCACCCCACGGGAGACGTGTGCATCTGTGTTTCTGCATAGTACATGGTCTCCTTACTCTCTCTCCCTCTCTCCCTCCCCTTTTTCTATAATGCAAACGCATTGCACGGCTTCCCCCAATTCGCCGGGAGTAGAAAACACAGAAAGAGAGGGACAACAAAGAATTAGCATTGTTTGTTTTTTGTCCTACCCTCTTTTTTACTCCACATGACTCCAACTAAAGTGAAGGCGGGCAGGAGCGTGCGAGAACAGTGCTAGCCTGCTAGGAGCCGAGTGAATATTGCTGCTCACACCATTGCTTGCTTATGTTATTGGCGAACAGTCGAATGAGAGTTTGCATAAAAAAAAGAAGAACGGGACGGAAGTGGATAAACAATGGATACCATACTCTGGCGAAAAGATGGCTGACCTGGGATGAACGAAAAATTACCACCTTTTGAATTCCCCTAGGATCATCCGAGGCCACAGCAATGGGAGTAGGATATGCAGGGCGATTGTATATTCGTTCGCTATCGTTCGCAAGGTTCGCCAGTTGCCACGGGCCACGGCCATTCCCGTACCTACCATCGTGCCTCACGGACAGGCATTTGATGACCCTCGCTCCGGCTCTGGATCGGCTCACATCACTTTCACTTCGTCACTGCTCGGCACTTACGGACATGGCAGTCATCAAGGTTGTCACGGCATGTTCTCCATATCTGAAGCATATAGACCTAACCGAATGTCGTCAGATATCCAACCTATCTGTCCAAGTTATCGCCTGTCTCTGTTCTCAGCTTGAACGGATTTCGTTACAGGGCTGCGGACTCATCTCCGACGATGCCATTGTGGACATTGGCCGCTATTGTCCTCGGCTTCAGGAGATCAACCTGGAACATTGTCAAAGGGTAGGAGATAGGGGAATCATGGCTTTATTGCAACTATCCTCCCTGCGAACTGACGAGCTATATAAGAGCAATTCCGAAGATTGGTCGCCTACGGTCTATACATCTTTCAGAAGGAGGGTGCCTCGCCTTCGCAGTATCAATGTGGCTGGCTGTCGGGGTGTCACTTTTACCGGACTTTTGGCCATCGCCTCCTTCCACAATGTCATGGACCCAAGAGATCAACGACTGCCGGAGCCAGTTCTGACCAGCTTTGGATTTACATGCCCGGTTCAACGCTCGACGATGATACCTGGATATCATTCCTCACTCAACACGCAGCGCAGGCTATCCTCTTTAGTGAAACGACTTTTTACAGCATTGCCACGCACTCTTCAGGAAATTACGATTGCTGAAGCGTACCTGTTGATACCGAGCGACATCACTTGTCTTGTGGAGCGTCTGGGCTCCAACCTCAAGAGTCTACGTTTTGATAACGGGCGTTCTGTGACGACCCCTGTGTTGTGCAGTATCCTGGACCACTGCCCTTCCCTTCGTGTCCTCTCACTGCCCGGTGCCTTACAGCTTACAAATGAAGGTGTTTGCAAAATCGCCAAGGCAGAGTGCGCCAAGACACTGATCGAGCTGGATTTGAGCGCTGCATACGAGTTGACAGACTCTTGCTTACACGATCTTGTCGCCTCCCATGACAACTCACAGCAGCAACAGCAACAACAGCAACAACAACAACAACGAGGCGTTGATAGCATCAACAGTACTACTAACAACGACGGCGCACAAAGCACGCTTCTTTTGCCCAACTTACTGAGACTGGATCTTTCTTTCAATGCTAAAATGACACTCAAAGGCATCAAGCCGCTTGTGCTAGCACTCCCTACTCTCTGCACGCTCGACGTCTCGTGTTGTGGCGCAGGTATTACAATGCCCATGTCGGTTTCTTCATCTTTGTCTTCACCCACCCCGTCGACCGTTGGGTCCCGGATGCGCCAGGCGGCTCTTGAGGAGGCAAGAGTATTGGTGAGAAATGAACAATCTTCTTCCCGAGAATCATCCGAAACGGCAAGAGAAACAACGACAGGATCTGACTCCACGTTGCCGGCGGAGGTGGCTGCGCAGAGCGCAGCTCAAAGTCCTGTTGCTATTGCAGCTACTAATCAGCAACGTCGAGCGGATCTTCGAGCTTATTATGGACCACTTTTGAACAGATCTCGCCCTACTATCCACAACATCCTTTCTTCTGACCATCTTTCTAGACAACTCTCTGGACAGTCGGTCGAAGGCAGTACGACAGCCAGGCAACAAGCAGAGAATCAATCACCATTGTCATCTTCGTCCTCGCCCTCATCTGTGCTTCGGCGGGCTTCTATGGCATCCACCTCCTCTTCAGCATCTTCCTCCTCATCTTCTAGTAGCATGAGAAACAGTAGGGGCGGTACCAGTGGTAGCAACTATACACTATCCTCGCGCACTTCTTCCTCATCATCTTTGACATCCTGCAGCGACACATCAGACATTTCAATTATGCGGCTGTGTGATCGCATGGATGTGTTAGAACTGACGCCCCGTCAAGTACCTCTTCCATCGATGTTAATCTACGATACATGGTTTACACCACTGCACCATTTACATCTGCAACAGCTGGCTCAGATTCATTTTCAACTGCAAGATTACCATCATCAACAACAAGGTGTTGAATTCCAATCTCAGGCACAGCAATCCACCCTTGGCCCAGGTGCCGCTACAGCAATGCAACACCAGCCGATGGCAATCCTAAGCCCTGAGATGCTAAGTCATCCGGTGATGGCCGCACCACGTGCAGGAGTGGCAACTATTGTCAATGGTGTTGGTGGTGCAAGGCGGAATCCGCTGCGGACCTTTGGTATCGAAACCAACGAGCTCAGAGGCCATTGTGAGATCTCTGGATGGGGACTATCCAAACTTCGTAAGGAGTGGGCCATGTCATAAAAAAAATAAATTGGTGGCAAAGAGTCTAAGTGACTGCTCTGGTGTTTACATATCGAGGATAGAAAAAAAAAGCTCCTTGCTGTCAAGGCTTTTTCATACATTCCTTTCGTTTGCTACACTTTGTCTTCTTCATTTCATTTGCAATGACTCGGTATACAAAATTGGAGAGGAAGCGTCATGTGGAGGCCTCCGAGTCATTTGTGGTGACACCGTTGATGCCCGCAAATTCGGTTGCATCCAAAGAGGCCTCAAAGCCACAGCCTGCCCCTGATACCAGGAAAGCGAAAGATGCTGATCCTAACAGTGAGGGTCAGCAAAACCAGCGGGCTGACGGTGGTAACAATAAGCGGAAGGCTGAGCAGAATGGAGAGGGACAACAATCCAAGAAGGCAAAGAACAAAAAGAAGGGAAATAAGGAGGAGGCCAGACCTAAGACTGAACAAGGTGAGTGGCGTCTTCCTTTGCGCCCAAAACTCCGTCATGTCCATCCATTATAAGTAAAACAAGGATGATATGCTACCATTGTTTTTTAACAATTCAATGCCACCTTGTTTTTGATTCGTCATAGAAAAAAGCGCAAGATCTGAGAAGCGTCGGTTAAGAAGACAGAAAGAGCGACAGAATAAGGCAGTACGTTCTTTTGTTAATGGGGGAGGAGACACCTGTCCAGTTGGCAACAGATACAAACAGCGTATACTTTTTTTCGACATGGGCATATCCATTAATCTGCTTCTTAATCCTATTATCCGTTTAGGTGTGCTTTGTGTGCCGCAAGACGGGTCATAATGCCAAGGATTGCAAGGAGGCTGAGGGTATTGGCATTTGCTACAACTGTGGATCATCAGAGCATACTACAGCTACATGCAAGAAGCTAAGCAAGGATGGCAATAAGTTCAAATTTGCAACATGTTTTGTCTGCAAGGAGCAAGGACATTTGGCAGGCGCGTGTCCTAAAAATGAGAAGGGGCTGTATCCCAAGGGCGGATCATGCCGATTCTGCGGTAAAGTTGATCATCTTGCTAAGGATTGCAAGCTCACCAAAGAAGGTAAGCAATCGGATTTGCAGAATTTTCTTTTCTGTTTGGTAACTCAACACGAGAAAGTAAGACATATTCAATTGACCGAATCTTTTTCTCTATACATTTTGTATATACATGGGGGGCGGGGCTCTACAGAGGCAGGCGTGGTAGCACTAGGCAAAATCGACTTGGTACAAGGAGCAGACGACGACGACTATCACATTTTTGTCGAAGAGAAACGCAAGATGACAGAGGAAACAAAAGTCATCAAGAAGATGGTCAAAGAAGGCCCCAAAAAGGTCAAGAAGGTAGTTTCATTCTAATGGCCTATGATACCTTTGTGTCCTCAAGTTAGTAAAGAATAAAATATTAGAGTAATAGCGGCTTACTTCCGGAGCGAAGTTTTCCATTTAGCCCAGAAAAAAAGGTTTGTTGGCCCATACTCATTGCTTCGACGTTGTTTGGTGTTCCTGGAGAAAATGCTAGCGGTTTCCTTTTTGGGGCAGGAGCCCGATCGTGACTGTTTGTACGTGTGCCCCACCCAGCAGATCTTTTGAAGTCGATCGGGTACTTGGGTGTGGGTTGATCTTCCCCCTTCCATTGTGAATTTCTCTTACCTTTCCAACCCCAAACAACGACGAACTCCCTCCGGCCTTCCCATTGCTTCCGTTCGGCCCGTTTCCTAGACATCATGCTTTCCACTTCGTCACTGCTCAAATCTGTCCGTATTTCGGCCATTGCTGCTCAGAGCATTCGCTTGTCGCCTGCACGCTCATCAATGGCAGCTCGATTCTACTCGACTGCCAATGACGACAAGGCCGAGGAAAAGAAGGACGAGAAGAAGGAGGACGAGAAGCCTGCTGCCGATGCTGAGAAGAAGGAAGAGAAGGACCCTCACGCCGAGGCTCTTGCTGCTAAGGACAAGCAGATTGCTGACATGAAGGTATGCAAGGAGGGCAGCCCACTCCTTTTCGTTTTTGGGGGCTCATGAGTCATGTCAGGCACCTCTGAGAGTACCCTCTTTTACCTATTGCACCTGATATAGAGAGATAGTTGGCTCCTGGGTGGTATTGCCTGTCTGGTTCTGGAATAGCTTGGAATTGTTGCTGACTAGCATTATCATTCGTTGTTTTCTGGCCACATTTTAGGACCGCCTGTTGCGCACCCTCGCCGACATGGAGAATCTTCGTGCTCGCACAGCCAAGGAGGTGAACAACACCAAGGACTATGCCATCCAAAAGTTTGCCAAGGATCTGTTGGAGACGGCTGATATTTTGAGCTTGGCTTTGAAGAACGTCCCCGCCGAGGAGATCTCTGAGTCATCTACCAATACCCACCTCAAGAATCTGCATACTGGTCTGTCGATGACTCGTGATGAGCTGCTCAAGACCTTCAAGCGTTATGGCGTCGAGCCCTATGACCCCATTAACGAGAAGTTTGACCCCAACCTGCACCAGGCCAACTTCCAGGTCCCTATCCCTGGCAAGGAGCCTGGCACCGTCTTTGACGTCCAGAAGATTGGCTATATGATCAAGGGCCGTGTCCTGCGGCCAGCTCAGGTTGGCGTTGTCCAGTCCACCGACAACTAAAGCTGGAATCGCTCATGCCTTGTTTTTGTTAGATGATGGACTTGGAGGGTTGCCTATCCACACTCTCATTTTGTAATATTTTGATTTGCTGTACTTTTTTTTTTGTTCTTTGTTCACCATTCTGTACTCGAGTTCAAAATGCGCGTCTTTTGATGTTCTTTTTTTTCCGCCTTGTCGTTTTGTCCACATACTCACATACATCCTGTAGTTTACTCAATTCGCCATCCTCAATCACCATTTGCATCGTTGTTTTATATCCTTCCAACCCAGCCCTTTTTTCTTTAATATAGAGGCAATGGATCATGGACTTTTGCCTGTCGACGAAAAAACAAGTAAAACCAACGTACTGCAACCAATTTCAAACGTTAAATATTGTAACAAAACAAGCCATTTTGTACATTTTTCAGTGTCTAGAAGGAATATTGCCTTTTACAAACTAAACCTTCATGACATATTTTGCGGATCATCGTGCCTGAAGAAAAAATGACTCTGGAAGTTAACAAGACTGCCAGCATAGGGGAAAAAAGGCGGAATAACAAAACTAGTGAGATCACCGGGTTCGGCCGAGATGAGAAAATAGAAAGGATGGGCAAAAGTTAAAAAAATCCTCTGCATTTCCCACGGAAAGTATCGGTCCGCCTCACTTGAACTTGCAGTTTGCTGCGCGCACTTTTTATTTTTGTGCGTTTATAGTCTCCAAATATCCGCCTGTTTTATTGTTCGTCTTCATCGTCCACAGTTCCCAAATTCCTCTTCCGTCGCTCTTCACGAAGTGAGGCAAGCTGCAAAAGAAAACAAAAAAAAAGGATTAGACCCAGATAAAGAAGAAAAAGAATTTGTCAGTCCTTATGCCATGTCATCCTCTCTCGCAACTACTGGGAAGGCGAGGGGGGGGGAGGAGCGGGAGTTTGCTTAACAGCTTTTTGCTTGTCCATTTTTTTTTCTTTTTCTCTATGTCATACCCATTTCTTCTTGCAGTCTGAATAATCCTTGAAAAACTGAGTACACTTTCGCTTGTCATAATTATGCTCGGACAAGCATTTGTACGAAGCCTTTGTCTGGGCCGCGCATGGGTCCATGAACTGCGACTGAGACTTTGCTGTATACTCCTTGTTGAACTTCTTCAGCTCTTCGTCCGACACGCGCAGTGGTACGTGACGCTCACGGCGCTGGCGACTCGACAGAGACGGGGTCGTATCTGCTTGTTCCGGTGAGGTGCTGGGTGCTGATGTCGTTGCCATGTTTATTCCAAATGGAGAGAAATGGGTAGTCGAAAAAAAATCCCATTCTAGGAATTATGTTGTTGCAAGCAAACTTCCTCCGAGTGATAAATTTTAGTGGCGCAGACTTCACCAAAGAGGGTGCCCCTCCTCCCAATTGTCCACCAACCCCACTCAAGGTTACAGGGCGCGTGTCGAGCTGATCTCCTTACCAAGGAAGTGTGCTCGTAGAACTCTGCATGCAGATGATAGCATCGATCTGTTTTCCTATTCCAGAGTGGTCTGCTTCTGGGCGAAGTGTGCAGGCTTCATGGTCGGATATCTCGCACTCAACATCGTGACTGCAAACACTTCCTTGTATTCCTGTTGACAAAGTTTCCCACCTTTTTGAATGCACCTCCACCTCCAATTGTTTGCATCTGATCACCTTCAGAAATGGCGAAATCAAAATACGAATACGTTAAGGAATTTGAGAAGGATGATAGGATGCTACAGAATGTTTACATTCTCGTCCGCATCGATGGCAAAGGATTCCACAAGTAAGAACCCTGGTGGCGCAAAAAATAAAGTACATGTTAGAACTTGACGAGCATTGAAGAGGATTCAACCTTTTAACTCTTTTTTTTGAATATTGCTTTTTTTCTCATAAAAAAATGAAGGTTTTCAGCAGCTCACAACTTTGCCAAACCCAACGATGAGCGGGCATTGCATCTAATGAACAAGGCTGCACAAACGGTTATGAAGGAGCTGCACGACATTGTGCTGGCCTTTGGCGAATCAGACGAGTTTTCATTTCTCTTCCGCAAATCAACCGATCTGTATCAGCGCCGCGAGGCTAAGATTGTTTCGACGGTCGTCTCGCTCTTCACCTCTGCCTATCTCTACTTTTGGAATGACTACTTCCCAGAGTCCCGTCGACCTAAATATCCACCATGCTTTGACGGACGCGCCGTCCTGTACCCGTCTGATGAGGAGGTTAAGGATTATTTTGCTTGGCGCCAAGCCGATACCCACATCAATAACCTCTACAACACTTCTTTCTGGGCACTTGTTAACCAAGGTGGACTGTCGCCCAAGGATGCTGAGATCCGCTTATCGGTATGTTGAACCGGGACAAAAAATTGTGAAAGGATTTCACAAGAGACTCTTGTATGGAGCTAAAAATTTTAACACATCTTCCTACATCTCTCTCTCATTTATTACAACCAAATTTAGGGAACGGACTCGAAGGACAAGAATGAGATGTTGTTTACAGAATTCAATATTAATTATGCTAAACTCCCAGCCATGTTCCGCAAGGGGAGCACACTACTGCGTGAAATGGTACCAAAGCCGCCAAAGGGCGAGTCGACAACAGGTGGCAACTCGACGATTGGCGGTGTTGAAGTTGTTAAAACGGCGGACTCAAATGAGGAAGCTGTGAGTGCAAGTGAAGAAAATATCGCAGTAGAAGACGATGACACAGCGGCTCTGAATGCAACACCGTCAACCAAACGAACAGCCGATGCTTCAGATGCAGGTGGCGAGGAGATGCCAAAAGCATCCCCTGTTCGTATGAAGAAGGGTATTGTCATTGATTTTATCGACATTATCGGAGAAAAGTTTTGGACAGGTCGCGGTGCCTATATCCTTGCCCCGGAATCGCGATGGAAAAAGAAAAAGACAGCACAATAAAAGGTTGTGGTTTTTTTTATTTCATTTTATTATTTTTTTTTTGTTTGATTGATATCCTATCTTTCAGCGACGAGGACTTCTGCTTCTGCTTCTACTTCTACTTCTGCTCCTACTCCTGTCATCTCGTCTACGACGACTATCATACCGGTCACCTCGGTCGCGTTGAGGTGAGCGACTTGGTGAACGGCTAGACCGCCGTCTTCTCCGAGGTGAATAGCTTCGAGAACGACTGCGTGACCTTCCTCCCCTACTCCTCCGGACAGGCGATCGGCTCATTGACCGACTTGTGGAACGATATCTAGATCGTCGTCGATCCAGTGATCTACTTCTGGATCTCGACCTACGAGTTCGCGATCTTGAGCGGGAACGGCTTAATGAGCGCTGTCTCGATGATCTTGTGGCTGGTGATCTGCTTCTGGACCTTCTTCTGGATCTACTTCTTGATCTACTTCTAGACCGGCTTCTGGATCGGCTTCGAGACCGTGATCTGTCTTCATCATTGCCAACTCTTCCCTCATCTCCAGCTTGTCCCTGTTCATCCTCCAGTTCTTTCATAATTGTTTCCAGGGTGCTCACTCGCGGGTCAAGCTCGCCAGCGTCCTCCAGAACATAGCGCTTGGTGAGACGTGGCAAAACTACATCACACACTCGTTCCTCACGAAGCAGCTCATCAACAAATTCGTCCATGTATGTCAAAGTGAACCCATCTAAGGATGAAAAAAATGGAAATGGTGAGAAATGTGGATTTAAAAGAGGCATGGTCATGGTCATTCGACAACAATAAAAGTAGTAAGCGTTGGGACTTACTAACTGTCCTTTTCCTGAGTTTGCGAGGATCATCCAAGAGAGGTTCAAGGACCTTGTAAATGGTTGCTGGTTTTCCTGTGAGTCGCAAGTAAAACGCTCCCAGAGCACGAAGATACTTGTTGCTGTCGTCCTTGTCGTCATCTTCGCTCAATCCTGTGATGTACTTGATCACAATCTCTTCACTTGGCTGAAGCTGTAGCAACTTGAGGACAAGACAGATAAATTCGGTCGGCTTTTGTGTTCCATACTGTCCTCCAATATAGGTGAGGTTGAACGCCTTTTCGACGATAGTAGACTCTATAATAAGCATAGGGGGACCATAGTCAGTAGCATGTTCTTATTGGGGGGCTACAAAATGAATGAATGCATGTGGATTGACTTACCAGTCAGACCAAAACATTGTTCCTTCCAGTACTTGCTCTCGTAGATGCGCGTCCTGAGAATCTTCTCGATGAGGAACTGAGGGTTTGTTCCATGGACGGCAATGGCGTCGCTAACAGTCTTGTTGTCCATGTTGGTAATGGCAAAGAGCAATTGGTCAAAGCCAAGTGCTATTTACAGTCGCCAGTACCTCCCCCTCCCCCGACTGACGTCACTGGTCCACTTTTCCGTTGGTGGTCTGAGAGTCTGAGGCACTTTGGGTTATTCCCTTGATCTGACAAGCACCTCCAATCTCATCCATTGTCTGAGCATCAGAAAAACATGGCGATTCGCATTGCTGCTGCCTTTGCTGGAGGTGCCGTTATTGGTGGCGCTGCTGTCGCTGTGCTGCACAAGAAACAGCAACAGACTACGGCCGTTGCCGTGGCTCCTCCGGTTGCTGTGCCTATCCCAGCCCCTGCACCAACCCCTGTTCCTATCCCACCGGCTAAGAACCCTGCAGTGCCCACAACTCCTGCACCCTCTGTCCCTGCAGTTACTCCTTCGACCCCTAGTGCTCCAGCCCCCACCGGCAATATCCGCAAGATCATGCCCCATGGTTTCCCTGGTAGAGTGACTTGTGTAGCTGAGTTACTCTTGGTCTCATGGTCTGATCCTCCTCCCTTTTCGAAATACACTAACTCTTCCCCCCCTCCCTCTTCCTCAATTGCCCCCTTCTCCACAACACTTGATCCTACTCTAGGCCCCATTAACGATCTCTTTGTCCGTGAGGGTTATGTTGCCTCTTACAACGTAAGTCTTTTATCGAGTTGTTGATCAACCCCGAACACTTTTTTTTTGAACCTTCCATTTATTCTTCCTTGATTTTCCACCTCCACTCACTCATCTTCACACGGACCTGATCAACACACCTTGATCTTGTGCGGACAAAAAAAAACGTAGCGTCAATTCCGTCATCCAAACTGGGTCGCCGAGCACATTACTGCCGATACCCTGAAGGCCGGTGAGGGTGTTGGCCGCGGCAACTCGCAGTTCAAGGAGGACCCCACGGTCCCAGACCTGTACAAGGCCAAACTGAGCGACTATCTGCGCTCCGGCTACGACCGTGGCCACATGGTCCCAGCCGCTGATGTCAAGTCATCACAGTCAGCTATGGACGAGACGTTTTTCTTGTCCAACATTGCTCCTCAGGTCGGCGATGGCTTTAACCGTGACTGTAGGTCATTGATGGTTGACGAATTACAGTGTGGAGAAAGAAAAAAGAACAATAGGTTGCTTCATCTATTCTTCAAAAGTTGAGAAACTCATATCGTCTTTGTTTTTCTTTTATTTTTTTCTTCTCTTTGTGCAGATTGGGCACACTTTGAAAACTTCTGCCGAAACCTGACGCGCAAGTACAAGGATGTGTACGTCCTGACAGGTCCCCTGTACTTGCCCTACAAAGACGTTGACCAAAAGTGGTATGTCAAGCACGAGGTCATTGGCAACCCTCCCAACATTGCCGTCCCGACACATTTCTATAAGGTCATCCTCACTGATCAGGGCAATGGCGACATGTCTATGGCCGCCTTTGTCCTGCCCAACAACGTTATCCAGAACGAGGTCCCCCTGACTTCCTTCCAGGTCCCCGTTGAGGCTGTCGAGAAGGCCTCCGGCCTCAAGTTCTTTGAGATGTTGGAACGCCGCGCGCTCAAGAACCTGTGCCAAGAGACAGAATGCAAGATCTTGCCTCATCCCAAGTCGCTCAAGAACAAGGCCATTGCGGCCTAAGGATTCATATCCATAACCCAATTCACCGTTCTTCTACTTCAAGACATATCCATAGACACTCCATTCACCTTTTTTCATATCATCCTATGTCATTAATACATACACTTTTTGTAAAAATATGTTTATTGAATCAAAATGCACATTATGGAGTTGTTGTACAAAAAAAAGTCATTCATGCAATTAATCAGTTGATCTCTCGATCTGCTCTTCGAGTGGGCGAATGTTGATTGTTGCCTCGGTGCCTATGGAGGAAAGGACAAGTATCGTAAATTGGTTTTAGTCACTGGAGGAGAAAGACAGCATGAAAAGCGATGATAACCCATCGGACTTGAAAATATTACCAGATCCAGGAATGGAGGAGAGTGATAGGTCGCCACCAAACAATCGAGCATACTAAATTAAACACAAAGCATTAGCATTTTGACGGAACTTTTCCTCCCAAGCGAAGAAGAGAACCACAAACAATACACACAATAATGAATTTCTTCTTACCAGTCGCGATGTCGCTAAACCAAATCCAAATCCACAGAGCGGCAGATTCTCGTTCGTAGCAGACGTCTGTGGCTTTGTTTGGACTGCATTCAAAATGGATGGAAAATCGATGCACACAGTGTTGGACGCTGTTGTGAACATGTAGTCAAAGGGTCGAACAGCCTTTCCTGTCGGTAAGCCTAGTAGAAAAAAAAGAATGCCAGGTCATTCCCAAAACGTTTGGATTAGTGGGGAATTTCGCTTGTAAAGATCACGCTAAGTCGATGTTTTCCGTCCATATACCTCCTCCTTGATCCTTAATCTGGATAATCAATCCGTCTTTCTCCGATATAGACAACTTCACCAAAATTTCTATTTTTCGCAAGAAATGAGATGCCCCGCATTGTTAGCTACTATGTAGGATTCCTCCCTATTCATGTCTCACTGCCACCAATTAACGAAACCATGTTCCTCAAGCATGTGAATAGGCGTCTCACCTGGATATGACTCCATTTCCAAACCATGAAACTCGGCCGTCGCCCTCATCGCATTCTTGAGCAGCTCAAACAAGATATGATGTAGCAGTGCTGGAACGACAGGGAATCGGATGTTGCGCCCTCCTGGTTGCTTAGCGTGCTCAATGTGCACCTGGGGCGGGAACACAGTGCTGTAGTGTTGGAAAAACACAAACTGGGCGCTCTGGGTGGCTTCCTGGACAAGTGCCTCTATATCACACATCGGATCAATAATGCCAACTTTACGCTGTTGTGCAGCGGTGACTCCACTTCGCCGGAGTGCTGATGCAGGAGGATGTGGGTTCAATAGCTGATTTTGCAGCGCCAAATGGTGTCCGATCATGATTCGAATTCCCAGCCGTCCGCGATTAAAGCTGTTGAGAAACTCTTGGATTTCACCTGAAACAACACCGCCGCCGCGTTGAACAACATAATGCTTGAAAAGGCTAATACCATGTGCCATATGCACGACGTCTATATCAGGACGAAGAGAACGCCAAGAAAGAGAGGGTGGGTGGATGATGAGCATAGTGACTTGATAGGCTCGTTTGATCTCCATCAAAGATGGCGCGCTGATGAAGTTGCCCGCAGAAGCATCGATATTCCCATTCATCGCCTTGCGTGTGGGGTAAGAGGGACCCAGACCTCTCATGGACATCACAATTGTCTAGGCAGTAGCAGTACATGTACAAAGCAGGACTATGTTTTACCTTGCTTGTGTCGATTTGCAGTGGTCTGCAGCAGCTTCATGTACTCTTGCTGAACAGCTCGCTGAGTAGATCCTTCAGTCTCAAAGTAAAGCTGTTCGGGCTCATCCACACTAGGCGAAAGAAAACTGAAGTATGAAGAGGATAAGTAAGAGGGGAGGGAGGGAGAAATGTGCTTCTCTAATATTGTTTGTTACTCTTCCTCTGTGGAGAAATTGATCCTTTGTAGAGAAAAAGAGAGGGGAAAGAGAGAACAACATACGAGAGTCTACTATTATCCGAAAAGCGCTGCAGATCTTCAAAGGACGTGATGTAGTTGTTTGTCAGGCTAATGAACGGCTGCGTGTCCTTCAGCTCTCTGGGAAGTCGGTCGAGTTCTAAGATGCGCCTTGAAAAGCGCACAGGTAATTCGCGATTGAGAAATATGAGGTTCTTGAGGAGAGAACGATGGCTGACTGATTGGCCAAGCTTGATGCACTGCTCGATGGACAGCGGTGTCTGGGGACGGCTAGCCGTCATCCTTATCCGCTGGTCAATCTCTGCCCTAGATGGTGCTGGTGGTGGGGCGTTTTCCATTTCTGTGTCCATACCAGATAGTGTAGGCGCAGCGGCTACCGCCGCTGAGCTCGACCATGAACTGTAGTGAGCGGAGGGCGAACAGGCCGTCGCTCTTGCAGCTAAAAGTCGAGTGGCTCTATTCATTCCAGCACACCTTGCTTGCAGCAGGGTCATGCATTGGGCCATGATGAATCAATGTTGTCTGAAAGAGGATGGAATCAATGAAGAGACGTACGTGGGAAGGAAGGTGGAAAAGCGAGCAAGACTTTGAGAGGGAAAAAATAAGGGCTCCACGAGGATATGACAACAACTCTACTCATTCAAGAGACAGCAAGGCCCCGTGCGCAAATTGTTCCGACATGAGAGGGGTGTATGAATCCCGCGTTTTTCCATTGCAGCTGCTTTCGTAGGAACTACATACACATGCGCGGCACCTCTTTCTTTTCGACCCTCTCTTCCACCACTTTCTTTTTCTTTGCTGCCCCCTTTTTTCTCCCTCATCTCCTCCCTACATTATATTTGAAAGAAACTTTGTTGCATGTTGGTGGAATCTGCTCCTCCCTCCTTCCCCCTTCTTCTTGTGTACATTCGTGCAACCTTTGTGAACTAGACGCGTAGTATAGAGATTTTCAGTTCAACGGCCCAATCCATGGATAGTCGAGCTTGCCTCGACTTGAAAGCTCTACTGCTTGCACGTAACTCCCAAAAAGTTCATTACTGTAGAGTAACTCACTTGGATGAACGTATGAATTCTCATATTTATATCCACCGCCAGCTAACCTTTAGAAGTCTTGCCCCTCTCTTCAACCTCTCTTTCATCGTTTATTCACATTTCCTTTCGCCTGAAGGTGTACCTCATCCACGATATGCGCTCCATCCAATCTTTACATTTAACCTCCTTTACCACCATAGAGCGGTGCCTTATTGCTTCCTTTGTGCTGTCCTCTCTGTTTCCTCTGACGCCCGTGGTTAGTCAACCTTCATCGAAACCGACTGGTACAATAGCTACACCTACTAAATACCCCACATATCCTGATCAATACAAGCCCGACTTTGAGTTCGTCAAGATCCCGCTTAAACAGGCATGCGACATCTTGCGCCTCTTTTATAACTCGACGGGAGGTCCTGAATGGACTATCAGGGACGGATGGGAAAAGGGCACCGCCATCCATAATAATCCAGAAATCACACTTCCACATTCACAGCTCGCACCTTTATCGAACAATGACTGGTCGTTCAAACGCGCCGATCCTGCGCTACCACGTTTACCTGCACCCACTAGAACAGGTCCCCCACCAGCGACAACGCTGGACCCAAGCAACTGTTGTGGATGGCATGGTGTCATTTGCGTCGGGCCAGATGGCAATATGCCTCCTTCTTGGCCACCGTATGATGATGACTATGATCCTAGTACAAGCATCAAGCACACTAAACGCCGTCGGGGTTTGATGGCACGACCATCAAGAGGCAAAGATGAAGATGGCGCAGTGCATCCACGTTACTACCCTCAAGGTCAGCAATACGATGAGCAACGTAGCCATCGTATGGACGTCTCCTCTGGACATTTGTCTACCGCTGGCACTTCTCTCCCTCCAAGTGTTCAACCGAGTCCACCAAACAGGCAACCCACAAGAGAAACAGATGATGACTGGCACATCATTGGTTTGTACGTGGTGCCATTTACTACACTATTACTTCGTTTTTTTTCTTTGTAACGAACGTTACTGCGTCGGATGGTTGATTAACGAAATTGAGTAAGTTCTATAGAAATCTTGCCTTTAACAACCTAGTAGGGCCAGTTCCAGAATGCCTTGGTAGCCTGCCGAATCTTATGGTGCTCGACCTTAGCAACAATGAGCTATCCGAACCAGTACCTCAGTCTATAGCCAATCTGACCCATCTTCGGCGGCTGTAAGGCATATATATACAAATGGAAAAAGTTGTTTTGTCTCACATAAATTGTGGGTCAGTTCAAGTAGTAAGACTCATATTACTTTTTTATTTAATTCTCGACAAACACAATAGCGATTTGAGTTCAAACTTGCTACAAGGCCCGTTCCCCGAGCCTATTACTCGTATCGTTATGATGCAGGAATTGTATGCGCTGAAGGAAGAAGAGACACATAAAGTCAAAGTGGCCAAGTTGTCGAAATGGCAGTACAGATACTAATACCAATGTTTTGGATGTTGTGCTCTCTCTTTCTTTCTCCCCTTTTAACACATAGAATTCTAAAGAACAACTACATGACAGGAGCTTTACCTAATTCTATTCTCAAGATGAAGCAATTAACCCAGTTTTCGATTGCTAACAACGAGCTTGATGGCCCACTCCCTGTAGGCATGTTTGGCGCCTTGAAGAAACTTCGCGTGTTTAACATTAATGGGAATGGATTCACTGGCGAAATCGGTACCGATGTTGGAGAGCTTGAAGGTCTTATCAAATTGTGAGTTTTCGCGTTAAGTGACAAAGTCCAAGCTCAGTTGTTTCGTTCACTACTAGAACATGTCTGATGATAACAAGCTCTTCATATTTTAATGTGCAAATATAGCGACGTTCGTGCTAACGAACTCAAGGGTACTATCCCCGACTCTATTGGTCGATGCAAAAAGCTCGAAATGCTGTAAGTCTCTTTCTCTGGCCTAATCTATCTCTGTTCGACCCTTTTGATGGTTGTTGGCGTTAATCTGCTCCTTCCACCCTTATTTTAAAATAAAATAGCGACCTAGGTGACAACCATTTTACAGGAGAGCTGCCAAACGGTCTGTTCAATCTTACGAATCTGAAAATCTTGGACCTGACTGCAAACAAGTTCCGAGGAAATCTGTCTCCTCGTATTGGTGAGCTTGTTAACCTTACTAAGCTGTATGATATATCCCAAAAGGTCATTGATGAAGCGTTGGCGGACATGAGAAAATATAGATGATTGGACAACGACATGGTACCTAATCCAAGAAAGGTATATGCTTGCAAAAATATTGATAGTGTCCTGAGCCACAACACCTTCACAGGTCCACTTCCAATCGAGCTCCAGAACTTAACGCATCTCGAGCATATTGTCATCAACTATAATCATTTCGATGGTATATTTCCTATCATTCGCGCTCCCCCACTTCTCAACATTTGTCTTGTCCAGCCAAACTCGTTTACTGGGTGCCCACCAGAAGAATCCGTGAACGATGCAAAGACAATGGCTTATCAATGCAACCTCGATTGTTCAGGTATCGTAACTTGAGCCACTCTATCTCTCTGATCCAGCATTTAAACGGTGGTAACCGCCCCTTCTTATTAACACTGACTCGATCAACCATTGGCTTAGATCGTGTGATTCATCCCGAGGTTTACGATGCTATATCGCAAGCATCCCAGATCATGCGCGCTCGACGTTTCTATATCTTGGCATTCCTTGCTGCAGTAATCACAATTTTCATAGCTTGTTGAGAGAACGATTATGAATAATTGTCATTTGCGGATACAAATACAGCTAGCATTATTGGTCATCTATAATTACATGTCACGGACAGCCTTGGCAACCTCCTTATCATCTATATGTTCCATCATAGCACCAGAACCATCACCCTTGAGGGTTTGGACCCAAGTTTCCCAAATATAGTCTACCACGCTGCGATCAAGGGTACCAAGAACATTTCCTTGCTCTTCGGAAGAGGGCAGTGATCGCCAGGTTTCGACAGGTGCCTCGACTTTTTGATCATAGGCATCCTTGTCGATTTCCTTCAACTGTGGATCGATGTTCAGTGCGCTCCTTTCGATACGACTCTGTAAATTTTTGATGTGCATCAGCTCCCGCACGTAGCGTGCGTGTCCGAATCCTGACACTGGCCATGAAGCTGCTTCCATCAAGAATCTAGATCGGCTGATGCTTATTAGCGCTAGTGCTGATTTCAGGTCATTGGATGCTGTTGTGGTCGACACAGAAGGATCATGTTCATCCGGATATGGATAAAGACATTCTGCAATCTGGCACCATATGGCATAATTGCTGCTCCTTGTACGCTGGAAGTCTACCAAGCACTTGATAGCCTCTACAGGATGAAATAGTGGGATAAATAGAAGATATAAAAGGATGCTGAATGAGAATGCAAGATCGATATACGAATACAAATAAAGTAAAGAGGTAATGTGCAAACAAGAAAAAAAGATAAAGAAAGGATTCCTTGCCATTGTATCGCCCAGCAGCTTTGTAAACGGTTGCTTTCAGGAACAAAAACCCGGCATCTGGTGATGTCTATAGTAAAAATATTGTCAGAAAAGAGCAGTCTGTCAAATTTTGCTCCCATTCAACTTTCTCGTACTGGTACACTGTCCCGACAAGTCATTGCCATCCAAACATGACGAAATCAATCAAGTGGCATTACCATGTTATCGACAATTTGGGCAGCTTCTTCTGCCTTACCAAGCTTCAGTGCAGCCCTTGCTCTCATTTCCTCCAAGTCTCGGCAATCTGTGACTTTGAAGGATCGATCCTTGTGGTTGGAGGCTGTTCCGGCGTTGTTATCTTTCACAACTTGGCAATATACAGTAGCTACTCGATACGCCTCTTCATATCGACGATGCAAATAAAGATATTCGGAGAGCATCTTCACCTGAAGCGAGTGAATGCCAAACCGTTATTATCGCTGCCATGCATTCAGCCAACCGTGTTTCTCATAACATTAGACCCGGCGTACAATTGATGATAAAATCTACCTTATTAGCGCCATTCTTCTCATAAATGACCTCCTCTGGAGACTCTAGACAATGGAGCAACCACTAAGTTGATACCAGACATGAAAAAAGACTTGAGTTGATTGTACACAAAGTACTTCAATCCCCATTAAGTTTTTTTTTTCTCTCTCTCCTCTTATTTACCCCGTCTGATTCGATCTGGGCTTGATATGGCTCTTCATTGGCTTTCAGCGCTGCACGCTTCTTGACTGCTTTCTTGTCTACAAAGAGGCCTTCCACCTCTTCTCCATCAGAGACATCGCCAAATGTGAATGGAAAGTCAGCATCGTCCGCCATTTTCGTGTCTTGGAGAGATCGTCCACATTAGAAATACTTTTCCCAGTCGCCATGTCTCTCCCACGTGCTTTTGTGGAGAACCAACAAAAAGCAGTCCAGCACCAGATAGTTCCTGGTAGAATATCCCGTGGTTGTTTGTAATCCATGTGCCAAAAGAGTACAAAGTTACAAAAAAAAACAATATACAGATTTACTTGTCAAAAGAGCAGACGTGTGTTCTAATTTACTTGTTGTACTCGTAGAAGCCCTTGCCAGACTTGCGACCATAGTGGCCAGCGGCAACGAGGTCGTCCAGCATCTTAACAGGGGCAACGAGGTTCTCGTCGATCTTGCCATCCTTGCGCCAGCCATCGACAATAAACTTCATGGTATCCAAACCAACAAACTATATTTTTTGATCATAAAGAGAAACACGATTAAAAAAAAAATTGAATTAGTACCTTCCTCTTTGTTGTTGGCCCTCTTCTCTCCCTCTCTTCCGTTGCATTAATGGATCTTTTGCCTCTCTTTCTATAATGCCCATTTCATGTTGGGCTACAAGGAAGGTTACGTACGTCAGCCAACTCGAAGGGACCCATAGGGAAGCCAGCACCCAGCTTCATGGCAGTATCAACATCCTTGGGCGAGGCCTCACCACGCTCGACGATACGGAGGGACTCCATCATGTAAGGGACAAGCAGGCGGTTGACAATGAAGCTATTTACCAATACGAAAAGAGTAAGATCAAAGTGTTTGTGTCAGTGACCCTGCCCATGGTCCGGAGAAAAATAGATCAATCTTAACTTGTATAAAAAGCATGTGCTTGGTCATCTCAAATATACCAAGACAGGAATATGGAAATACTGAATTGAACTCGAGAGCTTTTTTTTGGTTTGTGGTTTTTCGTGATCCACAAGAAAATTCACTTACCCAGGGGTATCCTTGCAAGAGACAGGTGTCTTCTTCATGCGGTTGCAGACATCAAGGAGAGAATCGAACGAATCCTGGCTAGTCTCCTCGGTGCGGATAACCTCGACAAGCTTCATCTGGGGGACAGGGTTGAAGAAGTGGAGACCACCAAAGCGATCACCGCGCTTGGTGGCCTTGGCAATCTCGGCAATGGGCAACGACGAGGTGTTGGAGCAGAAGAGGGCATGTTCAGGAGCAGCCTTGTCGAGCAGGCTGAAGAGCTTCTGCTTGGTGGCAAGGTTCTCGACAATAGCCTCAATGATCAGATCGGCATCCTGCGAGGCCTTCTCCGAGTCGGTGCTGGACTTGATGTTGGCGAATGTCTTGTCGATCAGTTCCTTCTGCTTGGCAGCATCCTCTGGGAAGGCCTTCTTGGCGACGCGCTTGAGCGAAGAGCCAATAATGTCATGGCCACGCTTCAGCGCCGACTCGTTCAGATCGACCATCGTCACCTGGAAGCCGTTCTGGGCAGCAACCTGGACAATACCGGCACCCATCAGACCAGAGCCAAAAACAGTGATGTTCTTGACGTTCAAGGGAGCGCCGACCTGCGACGAAGTTGAGAAGGCCGAGGTCTGGGTCATGGCCGACAGAGGGCGCATGAGCGAGGCAGGGTTAGCAGTAGCGACGCGGCGAATGGCAGGAATCATGATGGCGGAATGCTGGAGAGAGGATGTGTGTAGAAATGAAAGATGGAAAAAAGGAACGAAAAATATACCCACGACAGGGCCTCGAGAGGCGCGAAAGCTCCACCCTCTCAAAGACAAGACCGGTAAATTTTGAGTGCGGGGAAAAAGGAGGGAAGGGAAGGGAAGGGAACGGGTGCAAGTAACTAAAAAAAAAATTTCAATCATGTGGGAGAAGAGAGGAAGAGTACCCACGCCTAAGAAAAGATATTGTGTACAGCCATTCCCAAGAACCAAAGGCGCGAAAGCAACGTGTACAGCAGCATGTAGACCAACAACAAGTCTGGAGAAGCAAGACTTGGAGCGCGTGTACCGTGACCTATGGTGCATTTGCGATGTTTCGAGAAGAAAGGTCAGCCTACCTCAGAAGAAGCGGTGGCTCATTTCTGAACAAGCCTCGGCCTTCTCTACTATCAGCAATCCCATTTTGTCATCCACTTCTTCTCTTGTCTCGCTCCTAATACAAACCCACACACCATGACCTTCAAGGGCAAGGAACGCAAGCAAGCCCCTCAGCTGCCTGATGATATTGTTCTGGAGATCTTCAAGTATCTCCCAGCTGCAGGCAAGCCCTATGGACCTTTCCTTCTCTACTGACTGCACCATGTAGTATTTGTCAGAAGGCCCATGCGCTCATGTCACACAATGTCGCTCTTTCCATTTGCATTGCAATGCATTCCATTAGATCTCGCAAGGTTCGAAACTGTCTGTCGAACATGGCAAGAACTGTCTCTTAGTAACAAGCTCTGGCAGACACTATGTCTGAAGAGGTGGCGGTATTGGCCACCGCCACCGTCAGATTCTTCTTACTACCTCGAGACAAAAGAGATTTATCCACCATCTAACCACGAGATGATGGGTACCTCAAGTCATGATACAGAAGCAAAAACACAAAGTCGAAGAAAAACTGTTGAGCAAGTGACCAAAAAGTTGCAGTTCCCACCAGATCAGATCCCTTCGATACATGCGCCTCGCACTTGGTACACCACCTCATTACCACCATATTATATGGACAGTTGGAAGGCAGTTTATAGATCACGCCATGAGAAAGACCGGATTGTTAACCTGCTATTAGATGAGATCATCCAAGAGTCTCGCGGTCGTATTATGCACATGGAAGGAATCGTGAGGGTAGGCGTCATTGAAGCGCGAGATGTACTGGAGAAGATTGTTCAGGCACGACCTCAGTCATCCACATCGTCCACCATCACGCCGGTAGCAGGGATCAGTGATCAGGCGACAGAGACAGTGAAGACAGATTTAACTCGATCCTATTATGCCCGCAAGATCCTACGCATGTTGTCACGAGAGTGGGTGTTACAGCAGTGGCGCCAGTATCGTCTTCAAGAGCTCAACTTTCCTATATGGCAAGGGTGCGTGCTTATCGCCATGTTTTCTGACCATGAGCTGGAGCCCTCACAGGTCGACCGCCAATTTCAGGAGTTGGCGGACGAGTTTTTGATGACTTCACCTATGCCTGAAAATGACATGCACCAGTCCTACACACAGTCAGTATCTGTCCACCACACCACCAGCCTCGATAATGTGGACACCATCTCTTCCGGCGCACAGAGTGGTCAATCTTCATCGACTCATATCGACTCGGACCGTGAGATGCGTCGCTGGGAGGAACAGACTGAGCGATTCAAAGCTTTAGTCCGTTTTTTCACAGAAACCAAAAACTTCCGAGGCAATACCGAAAACTACTACGACCCTCTGAATAGCTACATCCACTGTGTGCTCGAACGCAGAATAGGCATTCCCATCTCACTTTGTGTCGTCTTTGCTGAGCTCGCTAGTCGTGTAGGTTTTCACAACGTTGAGCTCATGGGCTTTCCCCAGCACTTTATGATTCGCTTCCAGCCAGATCGCACCCCAACGGCACCATCCTTTCTCTCATCTCCACATACACTGCCAACAGAGCAAATGGATCCACCAGTGTATTATCTCGACTTGTTCAATCCTCTTCACCAACTGATCGCAAAAGCGGAATTGCGTGACTATTTCACAGGACTTAACATTACCCTGCCCTTGCCGTCAGGAGGCTACAATCTACCTGCTACACCCATCGAAGTGTTCTTGAGATTCTTACGAAATATTTATTTTGCAATTGGACATGCTGGTGGCGCAGGAAGGTAATGCAGCCTTATATACGGAAGAGACATAATGCTTAATGCTACGTGCGTGAAAGAATGCGGACTTTGTAGCCTGGTAATGGTTTGTTTGAATGCTGACTTGCGCATGCCTATGGATATCTCATCAATATTTAGATTAACGTCTGATAACAAGATGAAGCTTTATTCCGCAATGACACAACTTCTTGTGTTACATCCTGGTGAAGAGTAAGTCTATTCTCTATTTCATTCGTGTTCTTAAATCACACAGATCCACAACATTCAGTATCCAGATATTTATAACCATACCCCTATATCTGGAAATCGAAATCAAAACCATTAGATGTGATTTCTATCTTCTCTGGCTCAAGTACTTGTCAGAGAACTGGCCTGAAGATATCGGTTTTGTCCGCGCAGCCATTGTAGAAACGGAGGCTCTTGACCTGCGGCGCTCCATGGCTCGGTATGCGATTCAAGCGAGAAAAAAGAGTGGACAGCAATCGCAAAAGCCACAATACACGATTGGATATAGCCAAGCAGCTGGGCTTCAGAGTAGATATACATCCTCTTCGTCGGCGTCACAAACAATTATTCGGTTCATGCAGAGCCACGTTCGAGAGCTGGAAGTCTACGATGATATGGGCGAAGTAGGCGAAATCCGAAGGCGACGTCGCAGTAAAGTGAAACAGACTCTATATATCCCGACAACGACAGCAACGGCCTCTCCTCCAGCAGCTACCTCGACGACCGAAGGTATTACCAGTGCCCAGGCAACGTCTCCATCAAATACAGCTATTTCCGCGACTTCAGTAGCAGAGGATACCACTCTTGCTACTGATCCACAGGCCAGCCCCGTACCTGGACCTGTACAACCCGATGCAAATGGTGATGGTAGCAGTTTTGGAGCTCGGGGTCTTCCGTCACCCGGATCCAGTAATGATCCACGACGATCGGAGCCACTGTATTATGTTGGTGAAGTATTCCGACATCGCTTCTACCGATACATGGGTGTCATTTGTGGATATGATCTTCGTAAGTATGAAAGCATGAGGGAAAAAATGGAACATTATGCATTGGGGATGGCCCTTATCTACAAATATGATTGTTTACAATTTTTCAATTTTGCATTTGTTTAGATTGCGAAGCGGAAGAGAGCTGGATTGTGACTATGGGCGTGGACTCGCTACCGCTTGGACGGAATCAGCCATTCTATCATGCATTGCTTGTGGATGGCACACGGACCTATGTCGCTCAGGAAAACGTTCAAGTGCTCTTCCGTGATTTGAACCGTCGCAATAGAGACAAGCGGAGGCCATCATTGCTCCGTAAAGTTTCATCGACAACGACGGCATCGCCAACAACTGTTGAAGGAGAACCATCTTCGCAATCTTCGTGGCCTAGGGATCTTGGCCCTTCGGCAAGACAGAATACCGACCTAGAGGGTCAGTGGCCATCATCTCCTTCAAGGCACACAAATGGTAAGGATTTAGTTTGTAGTTCTATGAGATATTCATACCTTATATTGCGGTAAGTAAAAGCCTCCGCCGTTGCTAACTAAATTCCCGTATCACTTCTGGTATACAGTTCATCCAGAACAAAATAGCGCCCTTGTAGGCGAATCTCATCGCGTGCAAGATTCACCGGCAAGCATCGTGGATGATGATCACCATCTACAGCAACCAGAGAGGGGTGATGCCACATCGTCGTCGTCGTCGTCCTCATCGGTGGTCGCTGAGGGACAAGGACTTGGGCTGTCATTCCCGTCAGATATTTCACTACCTGCATCTGCTGGACAAGTATCGCATGGAGAGCCAGCGAGTGGCAGTAATGATGGTGAGAATGCAACACCTGATCCCTCTACCAATGGAACACCTCTCCAAGGAGCGACTGACGCAACGTACACGGCAGCATCCGCTCAGAGTGATGGCACGGAGATTTTACATGAAATCCGGTACTCAGACCTTGGACCCATGGGTACCGAGGAAGTCGGCAAGTACTTCGAAGCCTGGGATGGAGAGAACGGCCATTACATCATGAACAAGGAGCTTCGGAGACGATATCCAACTGAAGATTATTTGTGGTAAAATAAACTTATTTGTAAGTGAATTTCATGGTTGCGTAATAAGCAATAAGCATGGCCCCACTTGCCACGCACAGTCAAAATACGTGAACAGATAGATGACGAGACGAAAAGAAAAGAGGTGTTGGCCTTTATAGAAAAAATTAAATTTATGGTGCCTTCGTCAACTAAAAACTGTCTATTTTGTCACACTGCCATTCGAAAACATATTCAAGGATGACTATGTTGTGAAGCTATACCTTAGTTTTGTTCTCCACAGCTGAAAGGGCCCATTTCTGGGATCATCACAATTTATTGAGCGAAACAACTGTTTACTTCTCACTTGAGCATCTCCTCGCCCGGCTTGGAGTTGGGGAAGAGAGAGGAAAGGAGTTGGATGAACAAGTATTAACTTGGTCTATAAAAAAAATTGATGTAGAATGAACCTGTGTTTATCTTGTGATACAGTACTTTGCTGACGTCCCCGGTCGACTTGGATCCTGCATTGCGAATTCCAGAGAAACCATAATACTGTATTATCGATGTATGATCAAAAGCGGAGCGAGAATACAGTAACTTCCCTTTTGTCTATGCAGGAATTTTTTTTATGAACAAGTGACATGCCTCAGAAGAGCTATGTATGGGAAGCTATGT
>JAAAIY010000323.1:0-30881 GCA_016098105.1 Actinomortierella wolfii
TCCAGAGCACCGGTTTCGTCGTTCAGATGTGAGTCTTCGCAGGGACTGAAAACGTGTGTTATGAATTGGTTCAGAAAATCAACATCCACGTGGCGAGGAGAGAGATAGAATGATTCTGTCGACAACGTATGATGGGATGTGTATCGTTCCATGTTCATCGCCGGAGAATGTTGTGAAAGTGGGACTGTCTTCAGGAATAAGTGTACTGAACGGTGTCTCAAGTAGAGAAAATGGAGTGGATGTCAGGATAAATTGCCTGAATGAGCTGACGTGCTGCCAGCTCGTTGTTCTATATCACATGTCGTGGATTCTTTGTCTGATGCGAATACGATACGGTTATCGGCGGGTACATAGTGGGTTCCATAGCCGGTAGGTACGGTGCAAAAAGCATCGCCTGCACGCCTCAGTGTCGCCAAAATAGTGCTGGTCATTTTTGGTTTTCTTCGCTTCCAAGAGCTTTGATCCATCATACATCTGTCGAGTGAAAGTGGCCATTGGGTTTCGAAATGAAAATAGCCTCAAGTTTTTTTATTGATATCCAAAATATTCGTGAGACATGGCAGATATCCAAAACATGATGCTTACTCACAATTGGCAACTGTATAGTTGTTAGTTGAGCAGTTGCGGTAGTGCCGCGTTCTCAAAGATTTTTTTTTGGTCTTTTCAATGATAACTTTAGGCCTCATTGAAACGCCAACTTTGTGGCCTCGTAGAAACCTTTACCAACTATGGCTACTTAGTGGCAATCTCGAGTCTGTATTGAATATGTCGCCGAAGATTGAGTCAATGCAGTAATTAAATTTCCGACAAACGTGCAAAAAGCAGGTTTGAGTAATAGGTAAGATGTTAATATTGGTGGAGAGAAGATTGGGTAGAGAATTCCGCAGCCACTTTAAACGTCAAAACTGACAAAAAAAAGTCGAAAGACCACACGGACCCTGAAATCAATTATTTTTGGCTCCAAAGACTTCATTCGTTTGCGTTCCAGTGAACCCCCACGTGGAACTCCATAAGCTCCAACCATCTGGAAATACTTACTTTGCGGCCCGAAAGTCCGAGGTTGCACATTCGGTTATCAGGTCTTTCGTAGTGACAAGACAATCCCATTCTACCTCTTCTTGTATAAATACCTTCATATCGATGCCCACTTTATTTCAACAACAACGAAATTCATTTTTCTCTTTCACACCATCATCTGGATTTTCACCCTTAGAAAACACCATTTCCATGACGACGCCAGATAGATTATCGTCATTTACCACTTCATCCAGCAATTCTGGTCGCCCCAAAGTTCTAATTGTGGGTGCAGGTCTTGCCGGTCTCACACTTGGCATGATTTTACAAAAATCAGATATCCCTTTTGAAATCTTTGAGAGTGCGCCCGCGATCAGGACTTTTGGTAAGGGCCGGTTTTACACAATTTCCATAACTTGTTTATGTCTCACCCGATCTCGTAAACACTTTTTTCTTAATCCCTTTTACTCTTTGCAACTTTCTAACTTTTTTTTTTCCTCGGTACGTCGTTAAATATAAAAATAGGAGCAGCCATGGTCTTTGGACCAACGTTGGCACCAATGCTCAAACAGTGCGGCATTTACGAAGAGTTTTGCGCATTGGGCAAAATTAACGATTCCATCAACGTTTTGAACGGAGATGGAAAAGTTGAGTACAGTGTCTCGTTCACTGAAGACAAGGAAATGTAAGTAGCACTTATTCTGCTCCCTCTTTCACCCTTTTTACATTCATGACATTTTTTTTGGGGGGGATTTCTCGTCAGTCAGAAAACAAATGATTAACTATCGTCTTGCTTAACGAAACGGTGTTACATAGGTTTGGTGAAGATAGTTATATTTTGACTCGTCCAGTGATGTACGATCTGATCCATCGTCAGATTCCTTCAGATCGCATTCACCTCGGCAAACGGATCCCTTCTACCCACCAGGACGAGCATGGTGTCCGAATTCGATGCGAAGATGGTTCCGAATACCAAGGTGACATTCTGGTTGGCGCCGATGGTGCCTATAGCGCTGTCAGACGTGAAATGTATGCCCTTTTGAAGAAAGAGGGTAAGCTGCCGGAATCCGACTCGAAACCTCTTCCTTTTAGAACATTCAATGTGCTTGGCCAGACACGACAGCTGGACCAGACCGAGTTTCCTGATATTGTCAAGGAAAATTGTCAGTTCCACACCTATTTGGGCAATGACAATCCATATGCGGTATGGCCTTTTAATTTAACGACGTACTTCCTTTACAGTCTTAAAGGAAAAAAGGGAATGATAATAGTCAAACGAAAAACTCAACCACTAACCTCCATATACATACTCTCTAATGTATGTTAATCTTTTTTTTTCTAGTGGAGCACGTTTACAACAGCACAGGGCACCATCGTGTGGGGAGTCATGGAGTATCTGCCGCGTGAAGCGACAAGAGAAGACAAAGACTATCGAAGCAGCGATTGGGGACCGGAAGCGGCAATCGCGTATTGTGAAAAGGTGCGCCACCTTCCAGTTTACAAGACGGGAGGAGATAAAGTCATGACAATAGGCGACCTGATAGATCTGACACCAAAGGACAGAATTAACAAAGTCAGGCTCGAAGAAAAGATCTTTGAGACCTGGCACTTGGGTCGTACTGTTTTAATTGGCGATGGTAGGTGAATATGACAAAATTGATAAAGTTCCGCTTTTAATTGTATTACAAAAGTGTACTAAATGTTTGTTGAACTGCATTGTTTTCTATCTATTCATTTTGATATTTCCACTTCAGCCTGCCACAAGGTAGAGTAGCCATTCTTGGTCCCATACGGGGATTCAACAGCTTTACATGGTTTTTATGTTTGCTCCCTTTTTCAAGCTTGCGGTAGTGATCAAAGTTACACGTTCTCGTAATCTCTATCATAATATTACAGTTCACTCCAGCTGGTGGTGTTGGTGCCACAAATGCTATGCACGATGCTATCGTGTTGGCCAACTTGATTCATGCCTTGCCCAATAATGCTACTGCCAAAGAGATTAACGAAGCTTTCCAAGCTTATCAAGAGGAGCGTCTGCCTCATGTTCGTGATGCCTTTTCGCACAGCAGGTCCTTCCAAGTTACAAACTCAAAGGTAACAAAAATGCTTTGCTTTGTACCATGTTTGTAACAACCTCGAGAAGAAATGGTAGTGTCGTACCAAATGCAAGGCTAACAAACATATCTTCTTCTACATGCACGGTGATCTAATAGGGTTACACGGGAAAGCTGATGCGTTTTGCAGCAAGACACATGCCAGCTTGGATGCAGAGAAAAACGGCGATAAGCATGAACATCAATCGACCTCAAGTAGCATTCCTTAAACGTATCGAGGATACTGGCTCTGTTCCACCGGCACATCAGAAGAGCCTCCATGTTCAAAGCCTTCGCTCTGACCGTAGTGTAGATGACTTGGCTCTTGCTTGTTAAAAATGAAATATCTCCATTTTAATCGGCATATGTTTAATCATTTTTTTGTGCATCGGTTATGTGGAATGGGAAAAAGGAATTTATTTTACTTTTACATATTCAATCGAGACCTGACATTGAGGGATTGCCTTTCGGATAGCTCGTACGCGCAGCTGGTTTCTCTCATCGTTTCGCTTCTCAATCTCTTCATCAAGTTGGATGCAAATCTTTTTCAACTTGTGCCAACAGGCTCCTGATGACAGTTTTGTTGACGCGGATTTTGTTGTTGTTGTAGTTGTCTCTGCCTCTGTAATTGCTGCTGTCGTTGTGTGATTATGATTCTTCCACAACACACCTTTGCCTCGCAATGTTCCAAAATGTCCGCCCATCGCGTCGCGTTGGCTAACAGTCCGACAGAGTCCGAGACTGTCTTGATGCTTGAGCTGTTGAAGAAGCGTCGGCTCTCGTGACGCCCACCAAGGTGGGATCGGTCGACTCGTGAGATCATAGTCACCCCAATGGTAAAAGTACTTTGTACGCAACACCAACTCTTCGAGCTCCTCGAGGCGACTCAAGAAACATAGACCACTTTCCGGTGAGGCTACAAGGTGTGCGCGCTCAATCTCCAGATACCGGAGCCGTGGACACATGGTCGCCAAAAACCCAAACATGCTGCGCGAGGACGCCGCTGAGAATCGGTCGTGGCTCTCCTTTGGGAGGAATCCAAGTGCCAAAAGCTCGAGACCACGACAAGTCCATTCGGTGCGACGTTGCGGATCCAAATATTCGGCGTCGTATTTGACCATGGGCGCATGTAGTTGCTTCAGATGCCTAGCTTTGTCGCTGCAGAGGAATGCATGGAAGGCGGGTGTTGGGAATTCATGGCGGTCCCAACAGGTCGAAAGAGTAATCTCAAGCCGGGTGAGGTGCTGGTCCACCTTGAAGATTGCTGGTACTGGGTCGTGAACACTCGTCAAGTGGCTAGCGGCTAGCTCTGTAGCATGAGGGAACGCTGCACGAACTCGATCGAGACTTTCCAGGGCCTCTTCACCCGATGGTTGGTTGGTCATGATTGTCTGAAGGTGAGGTGAGAGTACAGCAATCGTCATGATCCGTTCTTCCGTCACGACAAGGTGTTGATCTCGAGTGCCGATGGTAGGCGAACCAGGATTGACGAGACTGAGAAGGACAAGACGCTTGAGATCCTTGTGACAAAAGTTGCGCAGGAGCGCATCCAGCGTCGTCTCGTTCATTCGTACGTGGTTGAGACAGAAACTTTTGAGGAGGGGTGGTTCGGACAATGCCCAGTCTTCGGGAAGTGTGGCGAGCTCGACTTGGCGGAGCATAAAGTGCTTCAAGTTGGGGAGCACAAATGTGACCGAAGGTGAAGGCGAGGTCATTGAGGATGAGGACGCGGGTGAAAAGAATAACTGAATGTCCAGAGTCTGGTGTGAGTCGAACTGGAGGTCAAGCATCGTCAAGTTCCTGGTCATTCTGTGGAGCGAAAGAATATTAATCAATTCGCCGCTCACACTAAAGACTCCAGTCAGTAAAAGCTCGCGAATACGTCCAACATGCTGCACATTGTAGGCGTGTTGGAGTTGGTCTACAAGGCTGATCGCTTGTTCCTGTGTTTCTCGCGTGGGTACAAAGGTATATGCAAGGCGCTTACACCCGACAAGAGAAGGAACAGTCGGATCTTCACTCGTGGATGATATCATTCGCTTTCGTAACTCTGTGACTACACTATACCATGCCCTACAAACAAGACGTGCATGGTGCCCTTGGTCTATGCGTGGTACGAGGCCCTGTGGTCGAAACGTGTTGTTTTCACAAGGCTGGGAATCGCCTTCGAACCCAAAGGGTACTGCCATAACATGACTTAGGATGAGCTCTACGATCTCTGGAATATCGAGGGCTCGATGCTGGCGACAGGCAACTGTACTTTCACGGCTACATATTTCTTCAGAATCAGAGTCGGAGGAATCTGAAGCAATGGCATGTCGTCGCCGCCGGAATGAACTGAGCATTTGCGAAAATGAAGGGAGAGGGATGCTTTTGTCAGACGGAGGTTGCAAGTCGATTAAGAAAGTGATATGTGGGCTACCTCATGATAACGAAAGGCGTGTTTTACTTCTTGCCAGGCCACCCATTATTGGACTGCGCATCCATCACTCAACGCCCTTCTGCCACGACTCTTATCAGTTGAGACAAAAAAGAGTATGTACATGGGGTGGATGCTCGACGGAGGAGGATGGACTGTTTCTTTCCCTTGGTGCAACGACGGGAAGACCACTATTTGTGACCTAAGCTCAACTCTATTCCCTATTGCCCACAGAGTCTAAATTACCTTTTGCCCCATGCTTGCATGAGCATCAAGGTCATCCAACATGAAGAAAGAGTTGAAGGTGGCAGGGTAGTAAGCTAGCTCGTTTCATGCTGGGAAGCAAAAAACCCAACACAGGAAACCTATGAAAAAAGTGCAATTGCCGAGACCCACTATGGAACTGTCTTTTCGAGGTTGTTCCTCCTCTCTGACGCGTGCACTTGTCAGTCAGGTCTTTCTACCAAAGACACAACCTTGTTGATTCCCTCCAACAACAGTGTCTTTGCCCCTCCTCTTCATCTCTCATCATTCTTTCTGTTTATTCCGAGGAAGAGAAATGTGGGTGCACCTCATCTTGCATACAGCAGAGAGACGCCTTATAGACTTGGAAGCAACGAGATCAAGACCATTGCCTCCTGTTGGTGCTGTAAAATGTCCACATGGTTTGAACAGACAGGCATCGGAACACAGAATATTTTGTGATCTCATGCAATGCATCCCTCCACTCCATCCACCAACCCGCAGAAAGGCGGATGTGGACAGGCAAGACAGACCCAAAGAAGATTTTTTTCTCCCTTCCCGTTGTTGTTGTTATTGTTGTTTACCATAAGCATTTCACAGGTTTTATTTCTTCTTCTATTCACAGCACTTGATCTTGTTGCTTTGGCTGCTGCTGCTGCTGCTTTGAGAGATCGACCCACGGTTGTGGGAGGAATGTGAGAATGCAGACGCGAATAATTGGTGGCGATCCCTGCCCCCCCTTTCTGGCTGTGGCCTATTTGGCGCGAAAGTCCGTTCCTGTTCTATTGTCCCCAGGTTCATTGGTTCATTGGCGATGTGGCAACGAAGGGAAACAGCAGCGATATTGAACGATTGGCGGCATTGACCCCCTTGCTCTATACTCAGGGGTGCATTGCCCTCAGGGAAGACGGGAGGAGGATACAAGAAGAGGAAAGAAAAGAGGGAAAGGGACAGACGTTGTCTTGTATTTTTTTTTTCTCTTTGTCTTTTTTTTTCTTTCCTCTCCTCACCTTCCCTATCCCCCCTTCCCCTTCCATCCATTCATTGGCACTTCCCTCCTCCCCCCCTCCCTCCTCCATTCCCCTCCTCTCTCCTCTCTCTACCCTTGTTCTCAGATCACAGTTCTTCTCATGTCAACGCCAATCGACCTCCCTGAATTATGTCTGCTCATTAGCAAATCCCTGTCACTCAATGATCTTGCCAACTGTGTCAGAGTGTGCAAAAACTGGCGCAATAATTTTGGCGTCGAGTTCGCGATGCGGCTCTTCGCGGCGTGGCGCCAGCTCGACACGACTCCTTACTCTGACCACCAGACTTCCGACAGCGCCTATTCTCAGCGGGCTCATGCTCTGAAACAGCGTGGTTTCCACTCGGAGGAGGACCTGCGCCGCCACGAGCCCTATGAAGAGCCCATGTCACCGAGGTTCAGGGCTTGTGCGCTCTTAGACCCAATGCCACGCGACCTGGTGCGCGACTTTCGAAGGTTTGGGCACTTGATTCGCAAGCTTAAAGTCAACAGGGCATGGCCGTTCTCGGATCCTACGACTTTTTGCCCGGATCTCGAGCGTCTGCACGTTGACGTGGAAAGGGTGGCTCTCAAGCGCGTGAAGCGAGGTTCTTTTGTTGTCGAGGACGAAGACCAGTATCAACACATGGTGAACCAGGCCATGGTCTGCATTGCTCAGACGCAATCACTTCAGTACCTCTACTTGCGCGTGCACACCCACGACGAGGTGCGAGCCGTCATTCGATGGCAGCATCACCAGTCACCCTTGGACAGCCCACATCCATACCTACCCCATCTCACGGCCGCAGATATCTGCGGCCCTATCGAGCCCTCGTTTGTTGACACTTTGCTAGCTGCATGCCCTCGACTTCGCCGGCTGTCGCTATTGGGCAACCATCCAAGCCTCCACCTCTCATACCCTATTGCCGTCCGTAGCCCACTCGAGGAGCTCACCATCTCTATCCGCCAGCCGACCTGGCATGCCCTCCATTGGGCCACAAAGCTCCCGAATCTTCGCCAACTCACGGTGCTCTTGAAGCCGTTTGCAGGCACGAGCCGCCTCCCGACATTTCATCAATTGACAAGCCTCTCCATCCAGGAGATTGACCAACGGTACCATACAACGACGGACGACGAAGACGTCCTGCACACCTACGAAGGCATCACGCATATCTTAAAGGCCATCCCGATTGGCCAACTCAAGCATTTCAGCTTGCAAACGGGTGGACATCTAGCGTGGCGTTCGTTACTGCTCTCGCATGTGTTGCCTCATGCACGGGCGTCGCTCGTGTCCCTGTCCTTGCAAATTGGGGATAATGAAGGTGGAGGCAGTATTGTTCGACAGGTGCTCGAAGAAGCAGCCCATCTACAGTCGCTCAAGGCCAACTGCCCTCTCGACGCGACGGAGGGCTTGGTGAAGCCATGGGCATGCGCCCAGACGCTGGAGCATCTGGAAGTGGTGCTGCTCTGTCCGTTGGTGAAGCCGCTGATGCGTAGTGCTCTGCAACGGATAGCTACCTGCCAACGTCTGCGGCGGCTCTGGACGACGATGACAGCGACGACGTCGACAACAACAACCACTGCCACGCCAATATCACCAATATCACCCACATCACCTACGATAACAACGCAGGTGCGGAAATTGACAGGCAAGAGCAAAGTGGGAGTGTTTGACGTGTCCCTTGCTGCGGGCCTGATACAAGAGCTCGTTCCTCTCACCTGGCTAGAGTCCATCTCGCTAGTCTGGTGGGGTCCAGAGCTGGTGGAGGATCGCCTCAGTGAGACGGAGGCCGAGTGGATCGTGACCCATTTCCCGAGTCTCAAGGAGATTGTCGGGCTCCGAATCGCGTTGTGCCATGAATTTCATCAAAAGGTCCTGGAGCTGCGACCCAATCTAACATTTAGATACTCATGTAGAGATGACTGACATATAAAAACGCATGTCATAGCATTATATTTTCTTTGTATTTATGTATGGGGGTTTTTGTAAACTAAAAAAGCGTGCAAAACAACAAAAAACACGATGGGGATGGAGGGAGAGCGGTATTTTTCTTGCACCTAGACAGAAAAAGGGAGGGAGAAGAAGAAAGAAGGGAAAAAAAGAGGGACAACAGTACAGAGAAGACCCAAGGGGAGGGAGAAGAGAGAGAAAGCACGAGGAAGAACAGGAGAGAGAGAGAGAGAGAAAGAGAGAGAGAGAGAGAGAGAGAGGGCAGTGCCCTTTGGGTACTGTACATGGACCAACGTAGGAGGAGGAGGAGGAGGAGCGAGCTGCGAGGGATGATGACCCAAGCAAAAACTTGTAAACTCACTCTTGTCATTTATCAATCATCAACGAGTAGGGGGGGGGGAAAGAGAAGGCTCAAAAAAACACGAAAAGAGCACGCCCCCGCCCAAATTTCGAGAGGTCTCCAAACTCTCCGAGAAGTGTCATTCTTTTTCAAACCAACAAACAGAAAAATTTTGCGTGTGGATTATTTCAACTTTTTTTTGTTTATGCAAGCGCGTAATGTGGTTCAGACAAAAAGAGAGAGAGAGAGAGAAAAGAGACGTAGAAAAGACTATGTACATTATGCACAAACAACAACGAACTAACTAACCAACCAACCACTCCTGCGTGTCTTTTACTGTCTTCAACAGCAAACAGAAATAATAAAACAAGGCCCTATTTACAAAAAGTACCCTAAAAAACACACACACGCAGAGGAGAGAAAAAAAAAAGGAATATACTAGAACGCCAGTATCTTCTTGTTCAGACCGAGGATATTGGCGAGCGAGCTACGACGACGATGGCGTTTCTCATCCGCCTGTGCCTCTGGTAGCGGCAGTCCATCGATGTTGGTCGTGCGCCCGAGGTTTCGTTCGGCCTCGCGCAATCGTTCCATGTGCTCGGCTTGAGCCTTGGAGACATGTGCATAGGGCCCCTTGTGGACGTTACCCTCCTTGATGTCATCCATCGACAAAAACGCAGAGGATCGACGACGTCCAAGGTCCTGCGACTTTCGGTGACTCCTGGAGGATGTGGAGTAGGTGCTGACTGGGACCGACCGCGTGCGCTGCAAGTCAATATCACTATTATTTGCACTGCTGCTCCTCCTACCCGAAAACATGCTCGATAGCATGACACCGATGGACGACCGACGGCGGTCAAAACCTTGTTGCGATTGCTGCTGCTGCTGCGACTGTTGCTGTGATACCTCGGTGGTGCTACCGGGTTGTGATGGCAATAGAGCAACACCACCCGTACCGGCAGCAGTTGTTGTTGTTGTTGTTGTTGTCACAGTGGGAACATTAGCGACAGGCTTGGAGGTATCAGACGGTGAAACACTGTCGAAATGGACACCGGTTGTTGGCGACTGAGCAAACGGATGGATGTTTTGTGAGTAGTCGTAGGAGGCTCCACCAGGAGTGTTGTAGATGGTATTGTAATCTGGGATATCGTGGACAGTGGTAGACTTTTGGGAAGACTCCACTTCTGCCATTATGGATGCGCGCTCTTTTTAGAACGTTTGAAGCAAAAATGCCGTGGTAAAAAAAAGGTGAAAAGTAGAAAGACGAAAGGAAAAAGGAAGAGGAAAGAACAAAAAGTTGCCAAAGAAGAAGGGGGGTTGGAGAATCGAAGTTGAATGAAAATTTATAGCTGGGTTCACTTCTGTTTTTTACCGACAAACGTAAATGTCAACGAACAAGAAAACTCAAAGGGGGTGGAGGAGAATAAAGGAAAATAGGAGGAAGTTGTTGTTGAGCTGGGACGTATTGGAAGTGTAAGAGTGAGAATATACACCAAGGGGGGACTGATTTTTTTTTGTTTAGCTCGACCACAAGTTTGGCCCTAAGTCAGTGACACATTTTCTTTTTTATTCACTTGGACACCAGAAACATACCCATCCCGGGTCCCTGCTTGAAGGAGGAAGTGAGTGTGTATGTGTGGGAGACGGCGAGTATAGAAAATCCACAGGGAATAAAAAGTCACATTAAGCATATCTGTTTCACGACCGCTTCAAGCCCTTATTCCCGAGCATTTGTGTGTAGCAAATGTTACTCATAAAAGAAGGGATGAGGAGAGAGGCAAGAGAGAGGGAAGAGAGAGGACTGGTGCCCCCCCTCCTCATTTCACGCATATGCCATTGAATATGCCTTTCGTTGGGTCTGGCCCAAGGGAGGGGGACAGTATGTTGCACAAACCCAGATCAGCTGGACAACGTTGAAGTCTCTCCCCTCCCGGATAGGTCGTAAAGCGAGTGAGGGATTGTGCGTCCTCTTTGCATTGAAGGTTTGAGCACAGACGAGTGCATGAGTAAAAAAAATGTTGTATGTATTTGCTGAGCCAATGCTAGTCTATTACTACAGAGGCACTCCGTCGAGATCGTCGTCTTCCATCGGTACGCCGTCAATATCGTCTTCCAAAGGCTCGCCATCAACATCTAGACCAGCATCGGGCGGCTGACTCTTGATCTGGATAGACTCTGAGACCGATGAACCATCCCTCGTTCCAAAGCCCGAGGCTGTGCTGTTGCCACCATTCTGTGAGGCTGGAGAAGGGACGACACCAGATTCGGTCTGTTCTACAGCTGGCTTGCGAATAAGAGTAGCCGCCAACTGGTCCAAATACTCTTGTGGGAAGACAATCCAGTTCTCCCACACCGACAAAACATTAGCCACCTGACGACGAAACTGTTCTGCCTTCAGCCGAGCATCGATGCTACGATAAATCTCGTTAAGCTTCTCAAACACTGCGGGAAGCTTGCCCTCGAGTCTTTTTTGTGTGTTGGGTTGTGTAAATAGGGCCATAAAAGTAGCGAATAGTTTTTTTTTTGTTAGGAATATAGTTTATGCCTTATACGCGTGTCACATGCCCCCACCTCCACTCTTTTCTGCATATTATACACACAAAACTACATATCTCAACCAGACGTATTCCCCGAATTCTCAGAAATACTACTGCGGGTTGATCACGCTGCCATATTGCTTACCGTGAACGAAACTTCCAAGCATTGGGGATCGAGGCACTCGAGTTGTGAAGAATGTCAGAGATGAGGTATAGGCGAGCGATACGTACTCCTTGGGGTGTGCCATCAAGTAGCATTGAGGCCGTGAGGAGCTCAACAATCTATCCAGCCAACAAAAAGTATGCCCATTAGTTAAGCAGCTATTGCATATACTAGGTATACACCAAGTCCACTTGATCGTTGCCTTCATCCTCCTATCCTTTACCTCATCCGCTGCCTCGGCATGTTGCATTGCAAACACCATCGCCCTCGCAATAGTCCGCCGTTGAGTTGTGAGCAATCGTAGTAGAGACTGAAAGTAGCTCCTTTCATGCCAACTTAACGAGCCCTTCGTATATGTCCGTTCAAGATCATCCAATGACATATCAACCATACGTTCGTCTTCTTCCGCCACCTCATCCGTGAATGGCATGATCGGTGGATACCACTTTGGTCCTCCTTCTACCATTCGGAATGGCTCTGTCCTCCACCTGGTGATAGTGTCGCCTTGCGCTAAAGAAAACAACTTCCACCTGTAATACTGGTGCTCCAGAGATTTAAAATCGGTCAAAAAGGCAAACTCTGGGTTGTTGCCTTCACGATCCATAAGAGCCTGCTCAAACTCTGAACCAATGACCAGGACTCGTTCGATGACCTTGTGTATACGTGCAACCATAGTTACATCAGAAGGCTTCACGACGACAATGTCATGGCTTGCTGGTGGGACAGCCTTCTTGGAAGGAACTCGCTTGGCCATCGGAGGCGCCTTATAATCTTTCCGCTGATAGAAAGGAACTGCTGGTAACGGGACAGCTTTACCCCATCCAAGCTTCATGACATATCCGCAGAGCTCCATACCGTCCATCTCCTTCAAGGCCTGTGCGGCATCTTGCCGCTCCATGAAGCTCACAAATCCACAATTACGGTTTCGGTCAATCTCCTCCTGTGTCCTCGGCCACATAATCTTGATGCTTGCAATTGGGCCATATTTTGCAAACTCCATGCACAGTCGTTCCTCGTTGACAGTGGGATTGATATTACCAATATAGAGGTTCGTGGTTGTTGGATCGCCCGTATCCCGTGATCCCATGTAATATTCATCTAATTAGAATGAGAAAAAAAATTTGTCCAGTGTGGTTAGATGTCTAGGAAGATAGTTCATGTCATTCACAGAGTGTATCGTATATAGTTTGAACCCACCTCGACCCGATTTCGAAGTTTTGGTCGCTTTTGCATTTGCTTGTTCTTCACGCTCTTCTTGCCTCCTGTTTACGGACATGTTTTGCATCTTCATTGATGAGCTTCCAAAGTTCCAAGCAGCAAGATAAAATATCCCTGCATAGCTGCAATACAGGCATATTTGAAACTGACGCCACTCACCTCCTGAGCTCCTCGAGGAAATCGTCCATGTCCTTTCTCTTTTCAGCTTTTGTTTTCGCTACAGGTGTTGGCTCCGGAGGAAATTGTATTGTGTTTGCTGACGAGGCTACCTTTGACTCCTGTGAGGGCTTGCCTGCTGCCGTCTCTGTCTTTTTTTCATCCTGAACATCTTCATCATCTTGACCGAATACAGCTATTTGTCACAAGGAGTGTAAAATGTCAGCGTTGGTTGGTGGGAGTCGACGTGATGTTAACAAATAGAATAACGCCCCGATCTTGAATACAGCTATGATTTCCATGAGTTGACGAAACAGCGCCTCATACATTTTCCTTTGATAAACTTTCTTTCTTTCTTCGAGTTGTCGCCCTCAAAGGAAGCAACAAAGTCTGCGTATGCCTTTGCAGTTTCTTCGGATTCTCTCTATCAGATTCGAGATATGAATGCAAATGCAATAGTGTATGAGAAAAAGAGGATGCTCAAGTCGTGTATGTTGCTCATTTGTTTGCCACTTAATAGCATATATATGGTACGCTAAAAAAAAAAGCAAGCCTTCCTGCTAGCAAAACGGCGTACCTTTCGCTTCAGTTCTATCTCTTCCTTGTGTTTCTGGAAAGGATTTGTCCTCTTGTGCGATCCAATGGTGAATCCCTGCACTTTGCTGTCGGCAATGATCTAGAATCGAGTTCCAGGTGGAGACAGGTAAGCAATTCATGTTCCATGACGCAAGACATGTGGCCAGAATGCGAGGGTCGATGGCGTACCTGGGTGGTGCTAGGCTTCAAGCCAGTATGTCGTTTGTCGGTCATTGTTGTAAGCGCGGTCTACTCTTGAGGGAGGGGAATCAATGATGTCCTGAGCATGTGGCCAGCACTTGGTAAAGTACATCTTTGCTCAGCCCAAATCCAGTCACAAAATCTACCAGAAGCAAGCGAGCCTAAAATTGAGTGGGCCTGAGATTTCTGGCTCCTTTTCATATTCAACATACCCCATGAATAAGATGCAACAAAGACGAGTGGGTGCCACGCATGTGTAGGCTATTTCTATGGGAACTGTATGTGTGGCATCCTCATTTCCGTAAACGGACTTCAATGGATCCTATGGGGGCCCTTTGATGCGCGAAAAAGGTTCTTAGTGACTGTCTCTCCTGGTACCTGAAATAGAGTGGCTCTGTACCATGTACATGGAAACGTTTCCATTCCTTACCGCTCCCTCTCTATTTGCAACTCGTGCAGGACCACACAGGGGATGATGATGTATTGTTGAGGGTTGGGTATGGTGAGTGAGTGTGTAGACAAATATGCGTGTGGGTGTACACGTTTATATGTACGGGGGACATGCGCGTGTGAAGTAAGCGGCTAGTCGAATTGGGGATCCCCATCCAGATTTTCTTGCCATTGTCGCGTACCCCCCCATGGCGGTATGGTCAGCGTTCTTTTGCGGAGGGGGGATATCCTGAAACAGAAACAGGGCAGGAACGTGTGGTGAGAAAAGCACGAGGTTGGGAACTCCTTTGGGGGGATTCAATGTCTCGCCCCCGCCCGTTGAGATAAAAGATTTTGTGCATGGTTCTGTTCTGTGGGTTCCCCCTTGTGAAAGTTTGGGCTGCAAACCTAGCCATCATCGTTGCATTCACGTTCACGTTTTTCATACGCTCAGACAAAGGGCCTTCCAACCGTGAGGCGAGGGGCAATGCAGGTAAATGTATGTAAATAGGCGAACCTTCTTCCTCTCGCCTTCTTTATCTTTCCTCCTCCTCCTCCTCCTTGCTTCCTCTCTCGCTTTTTCCCACCCTCGTTCCTGTCCCTCGTTCCCCTCTCCCCTTTGTTGTTGTTTCTTTTTCTATTTCAACTTCATTCCACCTCTTCATCCCAGTGAGCATCATTCCACCATGCCTGGCAAAAAGGATCATCCTAGACCTCCTAGAATCGGGTCTCCGATGACGGAGCTCAAGATGCACTACGATGCCATTGTGGTTGGCTCAGGCTATGGTGGTGCTATTGCAGCGTCGAGACTGGCTCGTGCCGGCAAGCGTGTGTGTCTGCTGGAGCGTGGTGAGGAACGATGGCCTGGCGAATATCCCGAGGGCACCATTGCCGCCACGGCCGAGGTGCAGTTTAACACAGAGCATGGTCAGGAAGGCAAGAAGACTGGCCTCTTTGAGATCCACAAGAACGACGACCAATGGGCCTTTGTTGCCTGCGGGTAATATACAGATGCTACTGCGTTGATGAAAAAGAAAAGCGACCATCATCTGTTTTGCTTTACTATGCTTCGGAGGGTGGTCGTGGTGGTCGTGATAGTCCAATTGCTTACCCAAATGTGTCTTTCCCCTCCTCCTCCTTCCCTCGGAAAATTCATGGCTGTCTTTGTTCGTGTGTGCGCATGATTTTCTTTTTCTGTTGTTACTGCGAACCGGCGCCTTTCTCTTTTCTTCCGCGGGGGTTGAACTTGTTCTTTTTGGTCTGCAGTCTAGGTGGAACATCGCTCCTCAACGCCAACACTGCCTTGAAACCAGACCCGCGCATCTGGGAAAACAAGGTATGGCCTGAGGAATTGAGTCAGGACAAGACCCTCCTAGAAGAGTCCTTCCAGCTTGCCAATGACATGCTCCAGCCTGTTCCTTACCCAGAGGATTGGCCTGAGCTGCCCAAGCTGACCACGCTTGAGAAGCAGGCCAAGGGTGCAGGCGTGCATGAAAAGTTCACTCGTCCACCGATTACAGTTCACTTTAAGGATGCCATGAACCCAGCGGGTGTCATGCAGAAGAAGAGCACGTTGACAGGCAACGATACAACGGGTATTAATGACTGGAGCAAAAACACCACCCTGATGAACTACATCCCCGATGCATGGAACCATGGTGCCGAAATCTATACTTGCTGTAACGTCGTTCGTATCGAGCATTCCACCAAGAGATCTGCTCCTTACACTGTCTACTTTGAGTGGGTCGAGGAAGGTCGCGATGAATTCCTCAAAGAGCATGGCGCCATTATCCCTCCAATGTTTGTCACAGCCGATATTGTCGTCCTTGGCGCCGGCGCTCTTGGTTCAACCGAGATTCTTCTCCGTTCTGTCAAGACTGGTGGCCTGACTACCTCTGATCAATTGGGCAAGCATTTCTCTGGCAATGGCGATGTAAGCATGCAAGCGCTTAAATTCACTCTTATGAATACTCTTGTATGATGACTTTTTTTTTTCTAATCGTCTTCTTTTTTACACGACATCTCTAACCAAACAATTCCCCGATATAGTTCCTGGCATTCTCATACAATGGCGAAACACTTGTGAACGGCGTGAGCATGGGAGATGAAAAGCCTAGTGACTTTAAGCACCCCGTAGGACCTGTCATTACAGGTTTAATTGACTATCGCGATACGCCTAATGTCATGGATGGCTATGTTGTCGAAGAGGGTGCTATCCCTTGCCAAGCGGCTTTGCTCCTGCGGTCTGTCTACGGTATTATGGATGACACTACGAGCAAGGATCTAATCTCTGCACAGGATGCATCTATTCAGGAGAAAATCCAGCGCAATGCTCGTGAGATGTATGTATTTAATGTCCTTCTATGGTGTTGTGCAGACATGAAAAACGGTTACCTTGCACACGTCTTTATCTGATTGACCCCCTTAAATTTTCGTGTGTACCCAAATAGCACATCGTATATTACTGGAGTTCACAGTGGCGCCATGTCGCACACACAGACTTTCTTGGTCATGTCCCATGACGATGCTCAGGGTGAGCTATCACTCAAGTCGGACCGCATCCGCATTACCTGGCCTGGCATTGGATCAACTCGCAATTTCAGCCGCCTAGACAAGTTGCTTGAGCCTCTTGCTATGGCTGTTCGCGGTACCTATATCAGGAATCCACTCTCGGCTGCTACAGACAACGCTATTGTCACTGTGCACCCCATCGGTGGTTGCAGCATCGGTAGATCAGGTGCCGATGGTGTCATCAACCACAAGTGCCAGGTCTTCACTGGACAGGGCGATGAGGTCTACGAGGGACTCTATGTGATGGACGGTGCTGTTATGCCCATGTCGATTGGTGTCAACCCCTTCCTGACCATTTCAGCCCTTGCTGAGCGTGCCTGTATTCTTCTTGCACGCGACCGTGGCTGGACTATCAAGTATGATCCAACAACCACTCCTCTCGACTTTAAGAATCGTCAATTCCCTATTCCTTATGACCATACCCAGACTCACCCGAACGCTGCAAAGTTGGCTGAATTGCTAAAGAAGTCATCGATCCAGGATGTGAAGGACAAGGAAGGCGAGGTGTTGGGATTGATTATCTCAGAACCTGTACCTGGCAAATCGCATGATGGTGATGCATCTGACTCGAGTGATTCCGACTCTGACGATGAAGAACTCCGAAAGGGACTCCCCAAGCTGTTTAACGACTGGGGCAAGTCCAAGAAGCAGGACCCCAAGCGCACCGGTGTAATGTTCACGGAACTCCTCCGTGGTCACCTGTCAACCGTTGTCTTGTCCGACGATTATGAGACTGCTGACAACCAGGCTCGCTCTTCAGGATCGACTATGAATCTCACCCTGACACTGTCCACCGGCCCTATCAAGGAGTACCTGAAGCGCACAACTCACACTTGCCAGGTCGTTGGTACTGTCTCCTGCCGCGCCATGTCAGACCAGCCTATGATGATCGAGAGCGGTGTCTTTACCGTGTACAAGCCCGCCGAGGACGATCCCTCGAGCAAGGACGAGCTCGTTTATAAGCTGGGTCTGCTCTGCGCTTCGGGCGAGCGCTATCGCTTCGAGGGTCGTAAGCCTTTGAAGACAGCCAATGTGTTGGAGGGCTGGATCAACCCATCCGAGGTGCTCGTGACGGTGTACAAGGTGGACTCTGAGACCTTTGAAGAGACGATCTATGGACGCGGTAAGCTCGGCAAGGATGACGATGACTTTTTCACAGAGATCAAGTCTCTCCGCGGAGATTCTCTTAGCTTTGGCTCCAACTTGCAAGCGATCAAGGAGTTTAGCGTGAATACCATTGGTGCGACTGTACGCCAATATCTCCCATTTTTGAACAAGATTGAATACCCAGAGGACATGCAAGGCCGCAAGAGCTACCCGCGCCAGCGCCCTGAGCCCCAGAAATTCGATGTCATTGCTTCAGATGGCTTCAAGACACTCCTTACCCGTTACAAGGGCAAGAAGGGACCAGTCTTGCTGGTAAGGCACATTTTTTTTTTTTTACTTGTCATCTCAAACAATGGAGGAATGGTAAGCCCCCCTGTTAAAACTCCTCAACTAATTATCACATTTTTCACATACTTGCTCAATGAACATGTTAGCTTCACGGTGCATCGGTCAGCACTCGTATTTTCACGACAGATTTGATCCCACACAACCTCTGCGACTTTTTGCTGGCACAGGGCTATGATGTTTGGCTGTTGGACTGGCGCATGTCGATCTTGCTGGAGGACTCGCACAAGCAGTCTCATATCTATGGTGGTGCACGCGATCATGCAGCTGCCATCAAGATCATCCTTGCCGAAACCGGATGTGAGTCTGTGCAGGTGGTAGCACACTGTGTTGGCTCTCTGACGCTGTTTGCTGGTCTGCTCAATGGCGAGATTGAGGGCGTTAGCAGCATCGTTGGCTCGCAGGTAGCAACACGCCCCAAGATCTCGACATTCAACCGCGTCAAGCAAAACCTGCACTTGGTGCCACTCTTTGAGAAGGTCCTCAAGCAGGAGGAGTTTGACTGCAACACCGAACGGAAGGATTCGACACTCCTGGACCGAACAATTGACAATGCACTGCGCTTTATTCCCTTGCCAGCCGACGAGCAGTGCAACAACGCCGTATGCCGTCGCGCCAGCTTCTGCTATGGCCTGCTGTGGGAGCACGAAAAGATCTCAAAGAACGTGCACGACCACCTGGACGAGATTCTTGGTGCCATTAACATGACGTCGATGGCTGGTCTTGTGGACAACTGGTGCAAGAGAAAGACACTCACCAATGCTGACGACGTTGATGTGGTCACACCAGAGAATATGAAGCGCGTCTTTGAGAACATGCCGGTGCTCTTGTTCCATGGCAGTGAGAACCAGGTGTTCATTCCTGATAGCACCATGACCACCATTGAGGAGTTGCGTGAGACCAACATGCCGCTCACAGGTATGGCCTACGACTACCAGGGCCTGTACCAACGCAAGCTCATCAAGGGCTATGGCCACTTGGATGGTATCATTGGTGATCGTGCCTACAAGGATGTTTACCCTATTATCCTCCAGCATCTTGAGGCCAACCTCAAGTATACCAACATTGCTTAAAAAATTGTGTGATAAAAGTTCTTCGTTCCTTTTTTTTAGCAACCGCTCCTGGAAGAGTTTCTTGTAGCAAATAAATCTATATATGATGCAAGAACATTTGCGTACGAGATGAATGCATACATTTCAACCTAAATCCGGATTGTAATGTGGTAGAATACCAAGAACATCATATTTATTGCAAAAATGCAAGCTTTAGGTAGGTCTTAATCTCAGAGATAGATACCCTGAAATCCAGCAGATAAAAAATCAGCCGTTGGCAATAGAGAGTAGTGAAAGACATATGTATGCTTCACTTTCAGTTGATCATGTAGGTGCTTTCCTTTTTTTTTTAGGGAGTTGGGGTGGGTGTAGGAACCCTAGTCGAGGGACAATCACGATTATCGGGATAAAAGTCGGAGAACGGGTCGTCGTTGGCGTCGGTATGCCGAGTATACTCGATCCAGTTGGCAAATTGCGTAGCGAATTTTTCGCCATACAATTCAGAGACAACGAAGAAAGCCATGTCGATGCCTTTTTTTTAGATTGCACGATAAATATTTGATTGTAGAACAAAAATGTTAGTATAGCGAGGAAACTATTCATTGTTTGCTTCCTCTAATTATAAGGCACACGAATTTTTTTCAAAATCAACTTACCAGCCGAAACACCAGAGGAAGAGACGTATTTACCGTCTTGCACCCAGCGAGCTCGCTTGACCCATTTGACTTTGGGACCAAAGTCAATATACTTGTTCCAGGCAACCTTGTTCGTGGTCATGTATCGACCATCCATGCGACCAGTGGCAGCCAAAATGGCGGCACCGGTGCAAACAGTCAAACACCAACGCGATTCGTCCACGCGCTCTACGATGCGCTTCATCAACTCTTGGTTGGCAATCACTTGTTCGGCTGCCCGAGCACCTGGCAGAAGAAAGTAGTCGAGTCGTGGAGCAGTGTCGAATGTCACGTCGGGGTAGACCTTGACTTGTTGGCTGGACAAGACGGGGTCCAGGGTCTCACCAATGAGAAGGATCTTGGTTTGGTTGAGCTGAGGGAGTTGCTTATGACCAAAGACTCGAATGACACCCATGAGATCGAGAATATCGACACTTGGGTACACGAATGCACCAAATGTCAGCGGAGGATTGCCCTCTGGCAAGGGTGGGAAGGGTTCGACTTTTTTGCCGGGCTTGTGTGGTTTGCATTTTTTATCCTTCTTGTCCGGCGCACCAGAGACAATAGTCAGGAGTAACAACTGCGTATAAAAGGAAAGGATGATGGTCAGGTGTCCTAAATGCAATAGGGACTTCATATTGATCAAGCACGTATGCAAATGAGAAGGGGGGTGAGAGTGGGTGGAAAGGATCCTTCTGTTGAAAGGAAGGTTGAGGAAATAATGAAGCTGTGAAGGAAGAAGATAAAGGTTGTGTCGATCATATTTATACTGTTGCAAATTTGCAATTGGTGGTGTGTGGAGGTATGCAAATTGTGAGATTTAACAGATTGTGTCGCCCACTCAACAAGGGCGTCAATGATAGATCTTTGACAAAAAGTATTCGCCGTACACAGTATGTACAGTCCACAAACGAGTTTCTTATCCAATCGATGTTACACTTCCCATGCTGATATCCTGGCAATATGACCTCGAGTCGGGTGTGTGTGGACAAAATCCACATGAGGCGTCCTCAACTCGTTCCGAGGCATAGAGTGTTAATAGATTTTTTTAGTTAGTATCAAACGGAGTATGATTATGTACCCTATTGGTTCGCCGTTCTTTGAAGGAATATATGCACACATATAGTGGGACTGCGCAACTGAATAATGAGATATGTCAGAAGGTTGTCAAAAGAATGTCATCTCTTTCAATCGCCGTGGGCGCCCAAAGTAATGGCACATTGAACCATACCCCATGATACAAACATACAAACAAACTAAAAAGAGTCGGTGACTGCAAACCAGCAAGCATTGTTGGTTGCTATCTTTTCGGAAATCGATGTAGGCGATAAACGCCAATCTACCATCTATCTCTCTATGCTTACGCGTCATTTCCATCCCTTCCTCACGAGGACGACGTGTTTGCTGATGGATCCTTCAACAGTATGAACAATCCTATGTAACCGTACAAGTTAAGCCATGGATTGCTCTGTTCCTCCTGGATTGATATTGATATGTGTCTCCCTTCCATTGATGTTCAATTCTGTGAATACCGCTTTTTAATGGGAGGTCGATCTTTGTAACTCTGCTCGCAACGCGTGATGTGACCTTCCAGAGTTTGCGCAGCACATGTTCCCGGCATAGGTCGACCACTGCGAGGGAAGAATCTGCTCAACATGGATAAAAGAGGCTCCTTTGTTGGTGACATGGTCTCACTTGAAGGTATTGGACAAAGTTTGTATTATCCTCATTTTTCATGTAATTGCTCAGGGCGATTGAAATGTTTGGTTCAATGAAAAAAAATCGACACCCCCCCTCCACCACCCTCCCCCCCCCCACTTTTTTTTACGCAGTTCGTCGCAGATCGAAAGGTTACCCAACCATCGATGCACCAAAGGACAAGATGCATGCTCCGGATCATTTTTGAATTTTTTTTGGTCCAATAAGAATGCCACACCTACTCAATCGTCCACTTTGAACATGTTATACGTTGAGTTTACCAAAATGCAGGGACTACATGATGACCTAAACAGACAGTGAACGCATCCCCCTCCTTCCTCGTTGTCCTGTCAAATCTCTTGACAAGACATATAGATTTTGTCTGGAAAGTATGCCATGCCCTTGCATTCTTTAGTTTGTTTGATTTTTCTGTCATGTAACAGACTGTTACTTCCTCCATTGGACGTGGGACTAAGGGGGTTCAAGTACATAACCTTTTTTTTTCTAATGATCGAGAGACAATTCAGTCTGTTATCCATTTACACCTGTGGATGGTGGTGAAAAATAAGAATATCAAGGCTGAGAAGGAAGAATCAGATACAAAATTTGTGGTATTTAATATGTCGTGTATTTTTGATGAAGGCATTTGATTTCGCCTCTGGGGAGGAGGGCCCAATTTCGGTCTCATGGGCCAACTGAGTAAGGCCGCTTCCCAAGTGGGTGAAGGTGCAAGCTCGAATTCAAATTGAAAACTAAATGCAAGCATGTGAATGTTCATTTACATTTCATTGCTAATGGAATGACAACCGGCGGAGGAGAATAGTTGAAGGAAGACCAACGTTGTGATCAGAAGCATCTAAATCTCTCCCTCCCTCCCCCCACCTTTTGAGACAACGGCGACCATGATGACGGTGGTGATGAGCGAATCTTTAGAGTGTAAATGACGGCGACAATAGAGGTCGGGTGTGAAAGCGCACCAAGGCAAGAGTAGATCTTTGACGTCTATCGATGTACAGTGAATGCTGACACTATAACAGTTCTGTACTATTGATATTTGGGCACCAACCAAACAAGGGTTGAGAAAACAAGGGTATTACACAAGATGAAGCAAGCCCCGATCATGGCCCTTGTCCAAGGTAGGAGAAAAAAACGCGACGAATAAAGAGGGTTGGCAGACAAAAGCATGCAAAGCTGTTACACGCTAGAACTGGATGCCCTGCGTATAATGACGTGCATGGAAACAACAACAATACTCCACACAATGGGTTTCAAGCACAATGACATCATAAAGTCGATGGTAAATAGGGAACCGGGTCTGAGGTAGGTAAGAGGGGGGGCTATACTTGCAATCCTTGTGCAAGTGTGATGATGTCCAATGCTGGAGGACCCTCTTTTTTTCAGAAAAGCAATTATCTAATGGAGCAAGAACATGAAAGCCATTGTTCTTACAGAACACAGCAAGTGGACCCTGAATTTCATAATAGTGTTTAGCGTGTCTCTAGCGCTGAGTGAAATTCTTTCCTTGGCGGTGATCAAGACCCTCAGATTTTGTGTGTGGGAAGGCAGATCTTGCATTCGATTGGTGGCGATGCAGGCAGGAACATCAAAGGGGGGGGGCAAGACAGGGCTGACTCCCTGTACCAACTATTTGGCTACTATACCGACAGGTTTAGGGAGCCCTTGCTGCTCTGTCATATGAAGGGGATCATAAAAGGAGGATCTCAGTTCGAGAGTTTTCCATTGTTTTCTCCGCCATTCTTTGTACCACAATCTCGACTTCAAACTGTCTTTTCCTTCCTTCTCTTTTTTTTTACTCTCTCATCGTACCGTACCCTTTCGCTTTCTCTCTCTCTTTCTCTCTTTGTCTCTCTTACTCGAATTTCGAGTGGCACCCGAACTCCTCCGGGTCTCACACAATCAGTCTACATCCCTAAGCTGCACCCCCTCCGCCCTTCTCAGCCACACCAAGATCTCAAGCAAACGCTCGTGCCGATTTTTGGATTTCCAAATCAACAGCAGCTTCATGGCATAATGGTGCAAATGGGCATGGATAGCACAAAGAAGCCTGGTGACATGGATGCTACGGCAAATCAAGAGTCATCTGCCGCTCGCGAATATTCCAAGACGACCCAATTGTCATCGCCACAGTCACCAAAGCCACCTCAACGACCCTCGTTGATCAAACCACCAGGTAGCGGTCTCTCGCTCAATCTCTCGTTCTCTTCCTGTGGTAGTGGTCACGGCAGCCGCCATAGTCAGGATGATCCACAGCTGGACGAATTCTTGTTCGATCATATTTGTGCCGATTTTGAGGAGATAATGCCTGAGGACCTGTACCAGTCTATTTCACGGCGCTTAGGCGTTCAATATCTGTCTGAGGCAAGTCATGTTCCAGTTCCTTTACCAATCATTCAAGGTGCGACTATCGGCGCATCAATGAGACCATTTGTGTCTATGGTTGTGCAAAAGGACCAGCGGATGGAAGTTGCAGTTTCTGGCAGGAATCCAGGATCACCCTTTCTCTCACTGGATGGCCATGGTAATCCTGGGGAGATACCGCCGTTGCCCAGGAACGTTCATTTTTTGTACATGGCTGCATGCCCACAGACATATCTCTCCATTCAAACACTGAAAGAGCTCGGGATCGATGATCAGGAAATGGTGGAGCTCGGACTGGTCAACGACGACGACTGCGCCATGGATGATCCAATTCCTATCCCGTTGCTTATCAATGGCTACCCAGTCCTGGCATATGTCTCGCCACTCGAATCACACTTTGCACATTTGAACATCATTGGGCAAAGTCTCTTACGGGCTTCAGGCGCTTCAGTAACGATGACTGGAAATCCACTTGTACTGGTGTTTACATTCCCTGCATCGCATGATAAGTACATGTAAAAGAATGTAAAAAAAAAACATATTCATACAATCCATGCGCACGCACATCCCTTGTATTTTCCCCTCCAATATTCACCGCTCAATACTCTATTGACATTCGAATAATGGCTCTCAATTTCTTAATGAAAATCCTTGACACCAGCAACTTTACCACCCCATCTGATAACACGCCCTGAAAAAAAAAACGTCAACCATCCTTAATCATCGAAAATAAAAACTTTATTAGCCACGTTTCATTACAATTTTGCGATTCCAGGTAATTATGACGTACATGATACCGTCGTGTTGGGTCCCAAACTGTGTTCAAGTTTAAAGTATGTACTGTACTGTTTTATTGATTTTTTTAGGAAATGGAATGTTTGAATCACCATGTCAATTACCATATACGGTAACAAAATCGAAGTATCATCGCTTACATCGTCATTGCTGCACGATCAGGTGACAGATTGCGACGGATAATCACTTTTTTTTTTATGTCCGTGGTATTGAGATCATAAGAATCGCTTTAGAATCGCCCTAGATATCCTGATCCGAGGAAATGGAGGATATTGATGGTTGAAAAGGTACCGACTTGTACTGATTCAAGAAAACATCTGCCGATGGTTTTTGAACAGTTTAACAATAGCATCAACAACTTCCTTGGCGCCGGCAGCGCACAGATATTATAAATCAACTCAAATGAGTTTTGAATTAGTGCGGTCAAAACACTACTTTATGTAGGGGGGTCATATTGATATGTCCGCTTTCCACTGTCATGTGAACACATCATGTCTGTCCCGAGCACGCTCCATTTACTATCTACTGCCATTGGTATTGACAGGTGTTATTAGGACCTGTTGCAAGAAGAACCAGCTGTTTCGGACGATTGCACAGATCGGAGGCAAAGACGTAACGTGTATGGCACTCTCCTTCTTTTGTTCTTTCTCTTTCTTGGATGGGCTTTGCCCTCTAACAGGCCGCACGTATTGATTAATACCAATATTTGGTAGTACCCGGTAGCAAGAGAAAAAGTACCTCTACGGTACTTTTTGTCCATTGGCAACCTCAGATTAACTGGAAACCTTACCATCACCAAGTATCACATTCCTGCTTGAGAACTCTGAATGTCATCACAAAAAATGTACATACATAGATGGGCAGAGATATTAAAGGAGCCCCACACTCATTACACCTTTCATATTCAATTATATGGTACCATTGGTACCTCTGGAATGCCACAAAGCGAGAGCGCCAAGTTATGTATTAGTTATAGTTAAAGCGTACTAGTACTATTCACTACTCGCGCGGAGATATAACTAGTAAACCCAGGCAAACACCGCATCAATATCTTTTCAAATGTGGACAAGGCTGAAAAGACTGTTTCTTTTGGCGCTTCTTCAGGGCTGATGGAGGTAATGGCCATTGGCAATAGTTTGGTGTCAGGTTTGTTGGACATTTCTGTGGTTTCGGGGTTGACTCAAGCTGCCAAGTTATCTAGAGAACAAGCACTAGGGAAACAGCCGGATGGTTCTGACAACTCATATGAGAGATATCCAAATCATACTTGCAGGTATCGTTGATAAGAGTCATGTAGCAATATCTGATCTACTATTTCTCTGTTCTCATGAACCCTCTCTCTCAAAAACCTATAATATCGTGAAACTATTTTCCATCAAATATTAACCAACATATCGAGAAAAATCTTTGGGCTTATTGTCATGTAACAGCCGGTATATTCTACTCCTTGGAACCCTTCCTCAACAACAGGAGATGCAAGGTGAGAGAAATTTTTACTCCTTTCTAGAACGCTTCATGAATGCCCTATTAAATCTTCTAATCAATACACCAGCTTTTCATCCTCATGCTCCCACAAAACGAGCAAGGCGATGGAACTCTGCAACTTTGCGAGGACAAACAGATGGCTGGGAGATCACAGGTTCCAAGTCTTTGCGAGATATGTGAAAAACTGGGAATATGCTGTGAATAAAATAAGGCGATCCAACAATATGTTGCTTGGTCCTCAGCTGATCTACCCAATCGTTCAACATCATCCAAACCCTCGAGGTCTTGGCGGTATAGTGCAATAGCGAGATTACCACATGGTGACGGGGGATATGTTCCAAGGGCGAATCAATCTCGGCCCCACCTCGGTCTTCAATATCCTGCAACATTTGTTGCACATCGGGATCCATGGCCTCTTCATCTGATAAAAATGCTTTCGAGTCGATGAGTCGAGCAATGATCTTGAAATCCATTAAAGGTCCACCCATGGAGAGGATTTGGAGGCGGCGCAGAGTGAACAGTCTCTGACGGATCTGGAGCAGCTCAAGAGTCGAAAATTTTGTTGGGAATGGTCCTCCATGCCAAGCGTCAGCTTTGTGGCGAAATGACAGTGAATCTTGCTCTTGTAGATGGTACTGACCAAAATCTAATCCGAGTGCCACCAATGAGTCGGTACATTCCCATGGTTTCATAGTTGAGGAGACCCGTCTCTGAGTGTCCTTGCTGCCTTCATCACTGTGAACGAGATCTGTGATCGTAGTAAAGCCAAACAGTTCAATAGTCGCCACTCGTGTGTCACGAATATCCAAGGCTTCAAGTCGATCACAATTCTCTAGGATAGCCAAAACACCTTTAGCTGTAATAAACTGACAATGTCTCAATTTGAGCCGACGCAATACCGAACACCAGCCAGGGACAGATGCTGGTCGTGGAGAAGAAATTGTTGTTGTGTTGTCCAACGTCTTACACAACGATACCGATAGTGGCCCAACTCCATTGTCATTTCCTGATTCCTTGAAACCGCTCGCCTCCACCTCTTGTCCTCCTATCGACTCATTCTTGTTCTCCGTTGTAGGATACTCATCTCCATTGGAGGCAAATACTTGCAAATCCGTATCTAATAATGCAGATATTGATGTTGTAAAATCCCCAACACGACCAGGCTCTACCGTTCCGTTAAATGATATAGAGGTGAGATGCGGGCAATGCTTCCTAAACGATGCTATAATCTTGGACCACATTCCCATCTGAATAACAACTGGCGCCGATAACTTGAGTGTCTTGAGCATGGGTACATGTCGTGAAATATAGAGCCAATCATTGACAACCTGTTGACGAACTTCTGTTGGTTTGGTATGATAGCCTTTGTTGCCAATATCGGCCATCTTGAGATGTTCCAGAGATCCACCAGCATGTCGGAAAAAATAATAGACTCCCAGACTGACCACCAATCCTGAGTCATCTGAAATAGTGATGAGAGAATAATCCTTTGGTGCCAGGTATCTAAAGGGTATATGGAGTACTTTGAGCCTTTTGTGACGCCATTGTGAGTGATGCTGCAGCTGGACAGGTGGATCAAATGAGCGACACTGGGATAGTATCTCTTCGAACTGTTCTTGAGAATCCTTTTCCTCTGCAACACTGAACCGTTTCCTGCTGTCGATAAAGATGATGGATCTCAGGTTGGGGCATTGAACGACTGTCCTGAACAGTGAAAGTGGAACTTCACATACACAACCATGTAGGGTGATGTATTCGAGTGTTGGAAAGTGGTTCACCAACCACGACAGACTGTATTTCGTTGGTACTGTACCATTATGGTAATAGTCAATCTTGCGCGGATGGAGCACGATCGATCTTAAGGGAAATGAGAGAAGTAGCTTGTCATACCATTCCAAAGGAATCTTTTGAACGTCAATGTGATGGAGTAGTCCGACTTTAGTATCGCATGGGAGTGGATACTTCTCCACATATGCTAATAGTTCCTCGGGAGCCATGATACTCAGATCGTGTTTTATCCGCATTGTAATCTCAGTCATCTCTTGATAGTCCGTATCATCACTTTGTTTGCTCCATTCTCCTGGTCCTTCGACATTCGGGTTCTTGTTGCCGTCTTTCGTAACAGCCAGTCTCCTCCCTTGTTCGTACTCGGCTTGCAACGCCGGCCACATTAATTTTCCAGCGAGATAATCATGTACGACGCAACCAACAAGGATTCTTTCGAACATACGACGCACCAGTGTACCGTCAATTGCTGTGACCGTGAGTTGCTCGATCAAATACCCAAACCGCTCTAATGCCTGGAGTACTGAGTCGTCGTTCGATGTCTGTTTGACCATGACATGCTGATATAGAAAAGGCATGAAAGTGTCGTACCAGTATTGGCAGGTACAGACTAGCCTCGCCAATACTAGCTGAGTGCTTGTGTTTCGTTGAGTAACACTATCAACCATGTTCTGGCCAATTGCTCTCATCACCTCAGGCATGGTCAGTGCCTTGATGACCACATGTGGGAGGCCTTCGTGAGTCTGCACAATACGAGGTTTTGTAAAAGTGCGATCAAGCATGTTTTGGAGAGTGCTGTCTCGGATTTGCTCTATAGTATTGAAGGAATAGATTGGATACTACAAGTGGTTTATGGAGAGAGGGACTTTTGGACAGGATGAATTTTTTCGAGCACTACTTTATAAAAGAAGTAGAGACTGTTATACTGCCTCCAGCCACATCTACATGCAGCAGAGGTATCTTGTTACCGTGCTACAACTGAAGAAATCAAAAAAATGTGATATGATACACCGCCACACGGATGAATTAAAGTGATTTAGAACGAAACCAAAAGAATAAGATCAAAGTTGTATACAGCATGATCAAAGTTGTATACAGTATGATCAAAGAAGAGAGGGAAAGCGCACAGAATGAGGTAGTAGTTTTGTTGCTAGGCTAAACGCTCATATAAATAGTCCAGGGGTTGAAATAATAAAGCAGCCACATAATTTCTGACTGCGGCAACTTGCAGCTGGCATAATATTTCCTGGTAGGTGGAGGTTGTTGACGACGTCGACAATATCAAAAATGGCCCTTGCTGCTGAATAATAACCAGACAATCTTGGAAAATAATGAAGGCTATGAGCCTTACGGTATATAGCGACCTTGCTGGATTCTCAAATCGGGCTGGTTGGAGCATGTAGACCCGGCTCTTCAGTAGAGATCGCGGAACGTACACTCAAACGCCAGCATTAGGTCCATCTCGTAACACTCGAAAGTATCTTTGACCCAGTACTGGCGTTTACTCTTCTGCTCAAACTTTCTTTCTCCACTTACTGTACTTGCGTAACTATCTTTGGAAGGAAAGGGGAGAACATTTATACATAACATAACATGACATCGTGTCAAAGGCTTTTGTTCACTTGGTCTTTTTGCCTACTTATTGTTCATTATCCTGAATCTATTAACTTTAGGGTTTTGGCTACTAAGTCTTTTATCTTCATAATCATATCCTTTAACATCAAGAGGTTTTTACACCAAAGGTGGTTTCCCTCTTCTCACATTAGTTTTTTATTCATTTGTCCTTGCAATCACGACTAACGCCTAGTACAACAGTCTACCTACGTGGGTTTTGTTTTTTTTCCAATATCCCTTTTTGACTCAACTGGATCCATATCTAGCCAGGGGATTGACAAACTAGGGTGTTTTAATTGACAAACTATAAAATTTATTCCCTCTCTAAAATAAAGGTCATCACTCTTCTTTTTCCTTCTCGTCACTTATCTGTTCACACGTATTAATTCTTACAAGCTTGACGAGCGAAAATGCTGGTGAACAGGTAAGTGACAGGATAGAAAAAAGAGGAGAAAATAATTTACAGTTATCAAACACACTAAAAGTGTTGGTGTTCGAGATCGGGATCGAGAGAGAGTATCGAAGATTGTTTTCAAAAGGGAACTTTATTCCACCAGACTTCCTCACAATTTTGCTATCTTGCTTATAGTACTGTTGAATTTTCTCATAAAGCAGCTGTCACGAGGTAGAAAGTTGATCTGGTGCTAGGAGGAATGGATGCCAACTCTTCACAATAGTTCTTCGTCAATTTAACACACACTATTTTGCCACACGTACGGATCGTACAACTATAGCGTTCCATTTCCGTCCACAGTAGCCTTAGTAACTCCAACGACCCCAGCGAGTCTGAAGGCGCAGATCTCAGTGATGGACGGTAGCCCAGAGCTGGCGGTGGGGGTGCTGGGGGCGGCGGTGCTGCAGGGGGAGAGGAGGGGCATGGTCCTGCTGGGAGGTAAGAGGGGACCATGGTGGTGGACTGCATCTTCATCGTTTTGCACTGTCTGCTGCTAGATTTTTAACTGTAAATCAAAGTTCACTCTACACACGCGTCGTTCTACCTGGCTTTCACATATTCACATCCCCAATCCTG
>JAAAIY010000324.1:1671-30863 GCA_016098105.1 Actinomortierella wolfii
GGTACCACGATAACGCTTGGACATAATCTTGTTCGACACCATATCCATTCCGGTACATCCAACCAAGGTCGTTCTGTGCATTGGCATTCCCTTGATCTGCTGATTTACGATACCATGATATTGCCTCATCATAGTCTTGTTTGACACCATAGCCATTTCGGTACATCCAACCAAGGTCGTTTTGCGCATTGGAATTTCCTTGATCTGCTGATTTGCGGTACCACGATAACGCTTGGACATAATCTTGTTCGACACCATATCCATTCCGGTACATCCAACCAAGGTCGTTCTGTGCATTGGCATTCCCTTGATCTGCTGACTTGCGGTACCAAAACATGGCCTTGGAATAGTCTTTTTTGACTCCTTGGCCATTGCGGTACATCTGGCCAAGTTGAAACTGTGCTCTTGGATCTTCCACTTCTGCTGCTTGACGTATCCAGTACTCCGCTGCACCTTGATTAAAAACAGTCCCACGGCCATCAAAGACGTGCATTCCTGCCTTGTATTGTGCTTCAGTGCTCCCTTCGCATGCTGCTGGATGGGACCACTTTAATGCGTCTGCTTCGTTGCGATGGATTCCCGTATCTTTTTCATATATCGCTGCCAATGCCACTTGTGCAGTGACATCGCCTGAGATGGCTCGTTCCAAAAGTACAGGAATATCCTCTAATGGCTGGCCTGGCAATTCACTTGCTATCTTAGAACTTCGATTCCCTGACAATGAATAGACCGTTGCTGAAGCTGAAAGTAAACTTACTCTCTCCATGTCTGTTTGCATTTCGTGCATCTGGCTATCATCCTCGATGGACATCTCACTCGCTTCTGGTCGTTTCTCAGGATCATGTTCCCAGCACCGCTCCACCCAATTGCGGTAATCGGCTGGTACATCGTCAGGAAGCACCTCACGCTCGCCACCTCTGACAAGGGCCATCACAACAGAAGAATCAGGCTGACTCTGAAACGGCACCGTACAGTTGGCAGCCATTTCCCACATCAACATACCAAGTGCATACATGTCTGACTTGGTCGAGTATTTTGGTCTCGCCGAAAAGATTTCTGGTGCCATCCACCGAAATGTACCTACATGCGATCCTGTTGACTTTGATGCCGACTGAGTCTTGACTGTAGCCAACCCAAAATCGCACAGCTTGACTTCCATGAGTTTTGTCAGGAGCACATTTTGACTCTTTAAGTCTCGATGAAGAATGCCCTTGTAGTGGATGTAGGCCACACCACGCGCAACTTCTTGCGAAATACGAATCTTTGTCTGCCAATCTACGAGTCGATGGCTGATGATCGCTTTCTGGAGACTGCCTCCCTCAGCGTAGTCCATGATAATGACAAGCATGTTCTCATGGTAGGTCGCACCGTAAAACTGAATGATGTAGCGATATGCCAAGCTCTGGAGTATCTTAATCTCGCGCTCGATGGCAGCAACCTGGTGGACATCGTGTTCATTCAAGAAAAACTTCTTGACAGCGACTTTACGTCCCTCCCAGTTTGCGAGATAGACATTTCCATACCCACCTCCGCCTATGAACGCTCCTACGGACAAAGTGGAAGACTGAGAGAAGTGTGTTAGCAATAAGTATTATCTTTTGTAGTCACACCAACCTATATGGTGACTACCAGCAACGCCTTACCATAATGGTGTGATATGTGGAGAGGCTGTAGTCGCTGGAAGTGAAATGAGACGGAGAGATGAAGAATGGAAATGGCAGATGGAGAGATGAGGATGTTGTACCACTTTCCATGCAATGACGTTGCAAAGACAGTGGAAAGAGTGTGAAGCCCCCAAATTCGTCTTGGATATAACAACAGGGCGAGATGACGCGTTGTTGTTATTATCCCGCGTCTTATATAGAAGTTGATTAAAGCGACAATTGTGACTAATGTTATATGGGCTCCATCAACAGCTTGCCACTGTTTCCTTAACCAGAGTGCTAGGAACACCACACATAGCAGTATAGTACCAGGATACGCCCATACAACCATACCCTGCAATTTCGTATGGTAGACTGAAAATATGAATCCCTGTAATATTGACGAGATAGCTGGAGTAAATGGAATGTTGAAGGTAATTCGCTACACTCTTGTCTAGCCCAAGTCAACCCAGGTATGGCCCAAGCTCAATCGGATAAGAATTTGTAGTTCGTTTTTAATTCTTTAATGATACAGAGTGCTTATGGATGAAGTGTTACTAATGGAATGGATATCTTAAATGGATACGAAGTGTAATATGCAAGAAGGGGTATAAAAAGGGTACAATAGAATTGGCTGTCCATTAGATGAGCAGATTCCAGCCTTGCGAAGGGGCAGTGGAGTTCTTCATAATCTTGTCGGCGGCTTGTTCTTTTGTCATCTTCTCCTCAGCAGCAGGACGAGTGGCTTGCATGGAGGTGCGAGGAGTCTGAGCTGGCGAAGGAGCAGCAGAGGCGGTCTTGTTCTTGTTGTTCTTGAAGAGGGCCATGGTGGATGAGAGTTGAAGGATGAAAGCAAAACTTTTTTATGCTACTGCTTTGAAGGCGGAAAGGCGATGTTGTTGCTTGATGATGAGTAACCTTGAGACCAAGAACAACGTCTTATATATGTGTCTGGATGCCTCACGTCCAATATGTTCAGAGAGAGGAACATCTTCTCTCCTCTCGCACGGAATGCCCTTTGGAGGTGGTCCGTGAACCCAAGTGGCCCGAGTCGAAGAACATAGTGCGCGACTTTTTTTTCATTTCTTTCATTTCTCCGCTCTGTTTCTTTGGAAGCTGAGAAAGAATGAACGCGGGAAAGGATGTTCAGGGCTATTCTTAGACGTTTGGAAACGTAATCATCTTTGTGTTGTTTTTCTCTCAAGAGGCAATTTAAAGTGTATATGAAAGGGAAATACGGATGACAGAATTAGGCTCATGGGAAAAAATGAGAGAGCGCCCAACCACTCACATCATCACATCATGGACATAAGAGGAAACGATGAATTTTGCAAACAAACAAAGCAAGTTTCTAGAGAGTGTAAACTGTAGGAGAGTCCATACTCCGCCACCTGCCAGAACGTTCGGGCCAAGAGGAATGATGATGTCAAACTGACCCATGGGCCATACCATGGATACCAACCATGGCAATCCGCCTCTTAGCCGTTCAAGCTCAGCCCGCCTCTTCTACTTCTCCGCTTCCTCCAATCTTGACACTCCTGTAGTGCCCGTGCGTCTAGAGTTTTCCACGTTGTCATTTGTCCTCAATGGTATAAAAGTATCGCTTCCTCGCTCGCTTTCAGTCTTCATTCTCCAAAGACACACATATCAAATCTACAACGTTTACCCTCACCCAATTAACCAGAGCCTTATTCATCCATACCAAATAATTTAACACCATGACCCTCTTCAAGAACAACAAGAACAAGACCGCCTCGGCTGCTCCTTCGCCTGCTCAGACTCCTCGTACCTCCATGCAAGCCACCCGTCCTACTGCTGAGCAGAAGATGACAAAAGAGCAAGCCATGGAGAAGATCACGAATAACTCCACTGCTCCTTCGCTCAACTGGAACCTGGTCATCTAAGGACTCATGGCTTCGTTGCCTCCACGGCCGGCTACCAAGATCTTTTCTGATACCCACGACTCATTTTCAACGACACCGCATTGACACTTGCATTCATTGACCCAGCATACACATGTAACATAAAGCATGAATAAAAACAAATCATAATATTCAGCTAGCTCTTAGCCTATTGTATCCGAATACCATTTGCTTCAAAAGATTAAACTGCGCCTATTGGAAATATTTTAGCATAACTTACATTCCCACTGTGGCTCCAATACTTAATGCCGAGGGAAACGGTATTTCATTAGCTGACATTATTGTTTTTAGGATGAAACTTTCCACCACTATCCATTCATTTTCCATGCTTTGTTGAGAATCAGTGCTCTTTGCCGCAAACCGCATAGATTTATTGTTGGAAGCTACTCTAGCGGCCTTGAATAGATCGGTGCTTAAAGAGTGAAGAATTATGTCCGACAGCTCAAACAGAGGTGGGTCACATCTGGCGTATCATACCTAATCAAAAGGTGGCCAAAAAGCAGTGAGTGCGTGTTATGTTCGTCAGTATATACCCTCAAATAGATGTCACTACCTAGTTCAATATAAACTAGAGCATTAGTCTCGGACTACTTACATTGGTGTAGAACATGCGCCACAAAAGGTCTCCTTGCAAGACCGGCATTGGAGCGAGCACTCCAAACATTGTGGTCGTTCGCAGAATGTGCACTTTGCAGGAGGGGCAATTCCGGGCAGTTGCTGTTGGAGTGTCACTATACAATTTTTCGGACACTCGTGCCCTGAAGGGTACTGCTTCTGCACTTGAGGTGCTCCAAATATTGTTTGATGCTGTTGATGTTGCTGCTGTTGATGTAATGTCGAACCTACCATATGCTCAGGTTGTTGTGCTGTAGCAGCTGACCGCTGCTTTTGAAACATCAGCTGGAATGCATTGATGGGTCCTGTACCCTTGCCCTTTCCAGTATATAGTGGTGTGTTAGCTCGCAATTGGTCTTGTTGCTGTTGAAGTTGCCGCTGCATAGCTTGTTGTTGCTTTTGCTGTAAGCTCTCTTGTTGCATTCTCCTTTGCCCCTCCATCATCATGATTTTGGTACGTTCTATTGGACGGCAGAGCAACGGCAAAACCAATAGTATTTGAAAATTATGATCAGCATCCAGAACGCCGAGAGGATTGGGTAGAAATCCTGTCTTCGTAATATTACTACAACTCTCTCTCTCATACCGTATACTAATTCTTGGCCGTAGGGTAGTGAAGAGTTACTTCGTGCTTTGGAGGGCGATGGCATTGTGACATCCTCCATGTCGACGTCCTCATCGATCCACATTCGCTTCGCATGGGCGTGCTCTGAAGAGTCTGGCGCCGAAGAAGACGAGCCAGCTGAGGTATAACCATTGAAGTAGTTCTGCATTTTAGAATAGAGAATGAATGAAGAATGGCATTGAAAAGGTTGCCATTAAAAAAAATAAAAACACGAAACAGAAAAAATGGTGGCAAACATAAACTTTCAGGGGGTGGTGGCGGAGAGTTTCATTACCAGCTCAACTCGAACTGGATCCACCCAAAGATATTGATGCTCCTTTATGACCAACAAAAAACAGAGTGGGATAAGGTACGGCAGGCCAGAAGAGAGATACCGATGGTGCCAGGATCTTTATCCAGATTTTCAACCTTCAATTCTTTGTCTCTGAAGACTTCATTTTATCCACAACCCAATAAAGAGTTAGCATGAATACTATCAATCAGCTAGCTCAATCCAAGTAGGCTTCATATCCACTCCACCTTTTATCTTCTATTTCATATACATTACTCTTGGTTGCCAAGGCCTATGGAAACGTCCACCATACAGCATTGTCATATTACACTGTGGTCACCTCGGTGACTGCGCCCTCAACTTGGATTCGCCTGCTTGATTGCTGATAGATATGTGCACACGTTCTCTTACAAACGGACGTGATCGTCTTTCCTCCACAGGATGGTTGTGTTTGGTCATGAATCACCAATTAATACACTATGACTGATAACACTTTTCATAGCATGGCTTCTAAATGTGTTTAGGCAAAGTAGGCAGGTCGCCTGCTCCACCAGCTAGGTCTGAGGATGAATGTCAGGCATGGTAGGGGAGATAACTGCCACTCCTGGTGTGAATTTTTGTTGGCACTATATCATGAAGAATGGATATCCTGTTCTGGACCTGTGCACCTATGCGCATTGAACTGGTAATACCAAAATTTCGACCGTAGTAGCGCTCTACGTAGTGGATTGTTGGACAACACGATGTACGACATCGGTCTGAACTCAAGTATCGAGAATATAGACGATTGCTGATCTCACAAACTTGACCAAAGAGGAAACGCAAAGCAAAAGCCTCAGCAGATCGTGCTATATCATTGGGGTATTGCTGGGAGGGGATAGCTCAAGTAGTCCTGGGTAGAGAGGCAGAGGGAATTGAAGATCCCTTCGTACCATAATTAAATTTGGCGTCTATGTCTTCCTACTTAATATGTACTCGACTGCTCTCATTCGCTCCTACAGGATCAAACAGTCATCTCTTTGCCATTCTCCGTCACACGAAGCATCATTTATTGTAAAATCGCACTAACCTCACTACAACCTGTTTTCTCGGATGACCAAATTTTGTCCCTCTCTCTCACCAATTAATTGAGGTCTACTCACTCACTCGTACGTTTTCTTTCGAGTGTCGTCTGCCACTGTAAAAAAGGACGAGCTTAATATAGCCAACACACGCGATTCCTCTTCGTATGTAATGCCAATACTAACAAGAAGTGTTACTACTGTAAACTAGGCGTTGCAATTGTAACAGGATTTGTACATCCATTTGGGAGTAACTCTTATCTCCAGTCACAGGCTGGTATACTGGGCGCACCAAGGCAGGTGAGTTTTGTCTTGGTAGACGAATGCATGCCGACACAGGGTCAGCTCTTAAAGATCGACATTGTATCGGTGCCATCTGTACCCGCGCTGCCTGTGCTCGTTATTGTTGACATCGTGCGTGTATTTGAAACGCCAAATTGTGGTCCGTACACAGTATTGTACAGCAAAATAGGCGAGAATCGGTCCCCCAAAACATGGATTTCCATGACACAGCCAATATGGTTCCTTCACGTCGGCCTCCGACAAGGGGGTTAGTCCTCTAGCTAAATACCAAACAGCAGCCTAGTGGCGGTCAAGCCAGGTCTCGACAACGTCATGAATGCAGTGTGTTTTAAACTTACTCGTCCGAAATAGGCAATTTTGAAGAAAGGTGTGGGTGAGGAACGTGTTGTCTGTGCTCTCAGTTCTTATATAGTCGGAAACTCTCGTGGAAAAAAATTACATTCGGCATATCCATTTTCATGCAGACCTCTGACAAACCTGTTTTTTGACAAGTCGTTTCGTCAAACTTGTCCCGCTGGCGCTTGAGCCTACAAAAGAAAAAGATGAGACAGAGCAATAGTTTTCTCTGGCGTTTGAGAAAGGCGTACTACAAGGGTGATCTTTTATTTTTTTTAACTTTTTATGAGGTACTATCGATGGCTATGAAGTCCCCACCCTTTCATGACTTCCCGTTAATGCGCCTTAATTCTGCAAATATCATGATGGGGAGACACGTAGCTCCTCTGTCCCATATAAAATAATCAACCATCCCTGTCCCTCTCTCTTTTCTACTTTGCTCCACCACCATACTATCCAGCAACCTGACTTGTGGACACACACAGCACTCTTAACGCCCCACCCCACATACAACCTCCCCACTCTACCCAAACTCCCCACTCTTTCTCAAACCACTTTTCTTCATTTATATTATCTTGACACACTTCACCCCTCTTTGACGTTGACGTTTCTACTCCAATTGATATCCATTTCAAAATTTTTCACAGAACACTATAGTCTCTCTTTTTCTGCTTTTTTTTACTCACGTTCATCATGACTCCTAACGACTCTGTAATCAATATCCCCGGTATGGGCGCTGTCCGCAGCCAAACCGTCACCCAGCTGCCTGCTATGCGTTTCCTTCACGCCCCTTATACAACAATGTCTGACCGATGGAAGTCTACGACCCCTTCAACAAAACACCGCAAGACCCTTCGACGTGATACCGCTCGAGAGTAAGCATTTGTGACCAAATAATTTTCTGGGCACCGAATTATCTACTTTAAATTTCTGCAACCCTGTTTAACCAAAAAAAACAAAACTCACTTTCTCTCTTTCCTCTATATTTCTTTCATAAATTCCAAATTCCTAACATTTTCACTCTATAGTCTTTCAAAAGGTCAACATGATCAACAACAACAACAATCCAAATCAGGCGTATGGGACAGTATCCTTCCAGTCTTAGGCCGGCTCTCGGAAGAATTGGAGGAACGAGCGGCTCGTCGGGATCGCGAGCCATTGCAACTCAACATTTCACTTCACATCGAAGAGTCGTCCTCTAACAGCAGCAGCAACAACAACAATAACAATGGTGGCGGTTTATCATCCATGTTTGAGAAATTCTTCCCACTACCTATTCTGGTCTTGGTCCACAGCGGCGTGTTTAGCAAGCTGGGAAGCAGTGGCCTTGGCTTTCATGGAAAAGACGGAGGTCCGATCATCTCTTTGCCTAGCCTGAATCTCAAAACCACTTCGCTTGTCTTTGCAAAAGCCTTGCTTGTAAGGCGTTTCTAGAGCAAGCCACAGGGATTGAAATTAAAAAAAAAAAAGTTCTTTCTTTCCTCCTCAAAATGAAACAAGGAATTTGAGCTTTCAATCAACTAGTTGAAGATCGACTTTTTTGTTAAACTTAATGCCATCAAAGTTTTTTTCTTTATTTTGACCGTCTCTCGCCCTACGAATCATAGTGAAGACAGTGTTTTTTTTTAAAAGTCACCATTTTCTTCGGGTACATGACCTAGTTCAGTACTTTCGCTTCATCATATAATCTCAGAACTTTGTCGATGCCATAAAGGGGTGATAGCTATATACTCGTTAATCCTAAAAGTAGTCTACAAGCGTCGATAGGTGATGGCGCTGGACATATGCCCTTGCTTCAGCATCAAGAGTGAAAAACTCCATAGCTTTTAGTTGAGGAGCCCCACGAAGAAATTGCAGCAACTGCTTCAAATTGACGGGTGCAAGAAACGTTGCGAAGGCGTATACCCTGACGAGCGACGGGCAGTATATGGCTGTCGGAGCATGAATTCTAGATGGCTGTTCGTGGCCACTCTCAGATTGAGGAGTGGATGTCAGAGATGCTTGTGTAATTAGCTTTTGCTCCCTTTGCATATCCTCATTGCTGACAATCTCCGACTCATCAAAAAAGATGCCCTGGTGAATACGGTCTGCAGAAATAACAAAGACTCGTAAGCTTGGTAGATGGTTGAGAAGTGACCGCAAGGTGTGAGCCTCATCAATCGTCAGCACTCGAATATTTTTCAGGGACAGATACCGGAGGGTATGAGCGCATGCCAATGAAAGTGACGCGGATGTTGGGTGGGATAATAATGGAGGCTTTGTTGATGGTTCTTGCTTGGACAACGACATTGGTGCCGTGCACCACTGGCCAAACTGTTGAAAGGCATGTAAGGCGGATACTCCAGGAGATACACCCACATCGACGTACCGGAGATTTGGCCATTTGAGAAAGATGCGTCCGATATCCCATGGGTGGACTTTGCCCAAGTACCGTAAACTAGCAGTCTTGATATAAGGACAGTGGTCTAAAAGCAGCGGTAGTAAATGATAAGACTCTTTAATGTGGCCTTGGATATTAATGCTGTGGAGTCTTGGGCTTGCTTCGACTAGTCTAGCCAACCCCTTCGCGAATCTCTCCTTGCACGTGCACTCTGTTGAACAATATGTGCTGGAGGGCCCAATGACAATTTGTTGGAGAGAGTGAAAATTGCAGGCCAAAGCGTCAAATGTCTCAAGTTCCTGCTTCTCCAGCGCACGAAAATCGACCACATTCGACAACAGTTCACCCAACCTCCTTATTGTGTTTGCTGAGATCTTCACAGGTCCCAAAAGAAGAGTCTCCAGTGACGGTGGTTGTTTGACATCCTTTGAGCTAAGCTCCATATCTTGTTCACTGTCGTTGTCGTCATCATTGCCGCCATCGTGGTCGTCGTTTTCGTCGTCTTCATCATGCTCAAGGCGCTCGTTAGTCAAAGGTGGCGCATCATTTTTCCATTCAAGGTCCACTTGTTGAAAAGCTTTCTGGCTAAACTTGAGCGTCTTAAGACATCGAAATCGGGTGATCACCTTGATCATGATGGCTTCAATAAGTGGCATTATCTCGAGTGAATATGTATCGGATTGAAGCTCGAGCTCCCGAAGATGCGCAAAGTGACCTTGGCGATGCACCTTAAGTAGCCATGTAAGAACAGTCTTGGCAGTCAGCCTGTTGAAGAGCAATACTAAACTACGTACAGAGGCCGTTTTGGATAAAGGCAATCCCTCGGTGGTGCTGCCTCCTTGGTCTGGATAGTGGGCTGAGTGCCTCGTGCAATCGAGCCTATTGTCATAATGGGAAGACATGGCTTTGATTCTTGATCTTGTAGGGATGAGATCCCACAAGAAAACGGACACGCGATTCGGATCGTTTTGGCATAACCCAGTGTTGATTTCAATTTGCTCCAAAAACCCGCAGTACTGGAAAACATCTCTCGCGAGCCGTTGTTCCCGATATGTGAACAGAGTCGGCTGCAGAGGATGTCGTCGAAGGCCTATACTCTGTCGTGTCAGAGGGTACGACAGTGGCATTTGGATCGCGAGCGAGCGAACATGGTGACCGTTCCGCGCTAGGTTGTGCTTCATAGGGCGGTAGAGCGGGATTCGACACCAGACGACTGGATTGAACCACGTATACCATGCGCGAGACACAAGGCACGCTCTGCAGCAGTCCTGTCGAGACATGTATCTCTGGATCTGCATCCTCAGTTCATAGATTTCGAGAGGTGAAGTCGACATCGAATGGATGATTGAGCTGGAAGGTGGTGTGAGTGATGTAAAATTGGAAGAAAAAAAAACGTGAGAATACAGGCATCTCTTACCTCCCTCCGCTATGACCCCACCACATTGGCCTCTGTTGTCAATGTGTGTCGCGTGGCCACTATAGTCGAAGGGAGTTCATTACAAATTTAATATGATGCTGTATGTGGAGGAAGTATCGAAATTCACTCTGTATTGACAAATGTAAGTGAAATCACCACACGCGAGTAATATTGTCTTCTGTCGAAAAAAGTCAAAAGCATGCAGAGATGCCTTGCGCAGGAAGCAGGAATTAGGAGTGAAGGAAGGCCTCTCTACCTCTCGTTTTCAAAAGTTGACGCGACCGTTTCACGCTGTCGTCACTTACACATGAAAATATGAAACGTTGACATCAGCAGGATGGCATAAATGTCTTCAACAGTGGACTCCAATAGATGCTGTCGTTCACGCACTCCTCGCAGATGTCATCTCATGCAATATGTACCATAATCCACTAAACCAATCTCCTTTGTAGGCCGTAGTGTTCATGTACATTTTTTTTGTATCAGTAAAAGATCGCCTGGCAATGGTCATTGGCTCATGCAAAGTGGCTTCATGGCAACACCTGCCCTGAGAATGAAGGACTTTTTCTCCTGGCTACTTCCACTTCCCCTTCGCCCTCTACTAGCTCCTCATCTCCCGCTTTAGATTACAGAATGTCCATGTATCGGTCATATCCAGGCACAATCATGCTGGATTTATATACTGACACATCTCGTCCATTTGGACATTTTAACTGTGTGCAGTGACCATAACCTTTGTTCAACATGCCAGATAGTGGAATGGTGGTAGCTGGGTATTTGCCAACGCAAGAGACACTATTTATTTAGTATCATAGTTGATATTGTGCAGAGAATGTCTAGCCACAAATCCATTATATCTCTCCGATCCAATCAATAAGAGCTGGAGTGATCCCCTGAATAACAACGGCATCGAAGCGTATGCCTTGGAATGTACAGATCACAGTATCCATGTCTTCGATCTGCTCTCGGAACTCTCCGATGGCCTGGATAAAAAAAAGCAAGAATAGAGGTGTTTGAGGAAAGACACAGATGAGGTGCGTGTTAGCACAGATCAATTCTACCATTCCTCGTTCATCTGACTGTATAACTGGGTTAATGATACCTGTTGAAAGGCAAGCACGTCTTTGACCATCATGGACACCATTGCAGATGTTGTAATGTTTAAAGCGTTTTCGATAATCCCGGGGCCAAAAACAGCTTTCAGCGTGATTTCTCCGTCTTTTCGTTGACGACGAGTCACGCGGGTTAAAGACCCCACGCCAGTGAATTCCGGAAATGACCTTAGCATACATTCCAGAAAAGGACCTTCTGCTGAGAGAGTAAAATTGCCCAAAGTCATGATCTCGCACTGTGAAGGTACATTAGAAAAGAGACATAGAATCGATGGGTTTGTAAAAAGCACAATAGAAAGGGGCGAGATATTATCAACATCGGCTTCTGCAATGATATTTACCTTTGCACGGACTTGTTGACATAGCATGACGAAGGACCTCACCTCCCCAAGTGAAACGAAGGGGACTGATAAGTCTACCACTGCGTTAACCTGGTCATAATCGATGGCCATTTCCGAGCAACTTTGAATGGGCGATGGTGGAGGTAACTCCTCGCCATCACTATCTTCATCGCCTTCGACATCGCCATCGCCACCTTGATCTGCGTCCTCACTGGTACTAATCTCTCTCACATTCTCACCAGGATCATGCTCAAGTCTGTCGACATTCAACCCAGTGTCTATATGATTCGCAGATGGGTGCGAGGTAGATGGCAAGTGCTCGACTACTGCTGCTTCTGTCTCTGCTACTGGTGATGCGGGTGGTAACTGTGATTGATGTGGTTCTTCTACTACAGGTGATGGTTCAGCGAGACATAGTTCATCCTGCAAACAAGGCTGCGGGAAAATGTCGTGTCCATGCTGACCCTCCTCTTGTGCTGGCTGTTGCACATCGTCTTCCAGCTCATGTTTTAGCTGTTGTGCAGAGTCTTCCAGCTCTTGTTGTATGTCAGCAAATGACAACCCACTTATCAATTTCTGCAAGACGGATATGCCTTGTCCACAGCCGCTATTCTTGTTCAGGTGGAGGTGAAACTTACGACCGTCGTTATGCGCAAACTCACAGCCCGGACATTGAAACTTGCTTTGGTATCGCAGAAGCGTGATTGACTGGTCCATGACTGGTATCCGACAAACAGGAGAGTGCCTCTTATGAACTAATCCGCGCTTTTGTCCACTCATCAACTCTCTCAAACTACAGACGGGGCAATTTTTGGCTTTGTCCTATCATGCGCCCCCCCACCACCACCAACACCCACAAAACACCACCGGCCAATTAGTAAAATATGGACAGGCATATTAGAGAGAGGAAAAAAAAACTTGGATGAACGTTTGTTATACCTCACTTCAACAACATAGTTACAAATAATTCCTTCTCCAGCAACCCAAGATCCACCTACACTCTTTGGCCACTGCTGCATATAGGGGTGTGTCGCTTGCAACTCTAGATCAATCGCTTCAGGATCATGTGTCTGGACGATATGCGACAGACACTCTTCGAGGGACGGTAAGGTTAGGCGACAGCTGGCCTCTGGACACAGAAACTTGTGGTGGTGGTCCCAGCTTTGGAGTGTGGTGTTGAGAGAGTGCGATTGGTCCTTTTGTGTCGTGCTTGCCTCATCAACCTTCCTGAATCCATGTCCATATAATTCAACACTGTCAACTATATCTTCAATAGTTCCGTTGTTGTCATTGTTGTCCTCGGATCCGCTGCTGTCGTCATGAAGTACTGGTGATGACAATGTTGACGATTCAGACGTCGCGTATGCTTCATCTACTACTAACGGTTGTAGTATCGGACGTTGGGCTTGATTCTGATTTTGGTCGTTTGATTGCTGATCAAGAATCTCATCATGATTCCTCTCGAGTCGCCTCCAACTTTCCATTTCCATATTGGCCGTATGAAGCTCTATCAACGCATCCATACAGGCGGCCGTATAGTTCGCAGGAAGCCGATATCGTTTATGCTGTTTCCTGTAACACATGTGCGTCCTCATTGCCGTGCTTGAAGCTTGCTTGTAGTTGCATCCTGGACATTGAAATGCACTCTCATAACGCAGGAGAGTTATGGAATAAGACCAATGCTGTTTGACAGGGATTTGGCATACGGGTAGATGCCTTCGATGGTGAACTTGGATTTCGAGTTGGTCACAGAGCGTAGACTTCTTATGAAGAAGACAGGTGGGGCAGGAGCCAGGCGTTCTCTTGCAACGTGTTCATCCCCACCATGCATCCACACACAAAAAAAAGATTACAGAATCAGCATATACAATAAAACAAAATTATTCCCTTATCTTCATCTACACCCACAAATCAAAATAAGTTGAACTTACACTTTTTGGCCAAGCACTCACAAATGGATGTGATCCTTGTAATTCTGGATCGATGGCGTTTGGATTGTGTGATTGTGAGATGTGTGACAGACAAGCCTCAATCTTTGAAAAGAGTAAACGACAACTGGCCACTGGACACAGGTAATGGGTGTTCACTGTGATGGAGAGCGCTGCGCTATCAACATCTTTTTCCAATACAGGTACCGTACGGTTGATAGAGTTTGGCGTAGAAGACTCTTCCCGATTAACAACGACCAAGTCCCCCGCTTGGCGCCACTGCCCATTTGAATACACCATCTTATGCATGTTGACAAGATGGTGTTTAAGGCGTATAGATGACACAAATCCATTGCCACAGTGATGACAAACAAAGAGCGCATGTTTTCGTCGATACTTCCTTTGGATACGGGTATTTCTTCTGGATGTAAAGACTGCTTGTACGTCCATTGGGTATCTTGGGATATGATCGCTGGAGTCACCAGAGAAGTTGGTATCATTTGCCTCCTCCTCCGTGTTCCTGTCATCTTGGGGATCAGATTCAAAGTTGTCATCGCAGTTGCCTTCATTGCTAATATTCACTTCCTCCACCCCCAAGCGAGAAGGAGGAGCAAACTCCTGCTGGATGGGTTGAATTGAGTAAAAGAATAAAAACGATATAGACAACCAACGTTTGTTAGTTTTGTGTGGAAATTGTACAAAGACACATTACATGAACGTGCATACATGACGCCGTCTATAGTATTAAAATAACGCGTATGCTGCTCAGCCTGCAATATACATACTTCTGTGGCAGTATTGTTCGTAGGTGAATCTTCCGTTGTGTGCGTAGAGTTGACTAGGTGATATTTCAAACCACCACGTGTCGTGAAGGATCGCTCACAACTTTGAAATGGGCAGTCAAACCAGGTCACAGTACTCGTCTTTGGGTTGGAATGGGGCAATTCCGATAAATACGCCGGGGGCGCATGGACGACTGTTCGTGCATAAACAACGTAGGTCTTGCCTGCTGGAAGTTTGATGGTGGCTCGCGGACCGACTCCATTTCCTTCTCGATTTGTGCGTTGTTGTAACCATGCCTTTTGATCTTGAGCCTATGTTTGATAACAAAGTGGCAGAAGGATAATACCGATAACTCTGTCAAGGTGTTGCTACAATATGAAGAATAATGCCAATAGTTCACACTGTTGTTGCCTCAAGACTCCAACTTGGCTTACTTTTGCTTGGATGCCACATTCCTTGCGGAATTCCAGGTGATGAGCTAGCCTGTTTTGTGTATTGAATGTAGCTTTACACCCTTTGCCTGGGCAGGTATACAAGTTTTTAGCTGGCTTCCTTGGACCAACTGAATTTCTGTCACCTTCCTGTCCGTTTGTAGGCAGATGTCGATTGACATCAGACTCTTCGGCCTCATCCCTAGAATCAAGCTCCATTACTACGGATGTTGGAGTAGTGTTTTCTACTTTGGTATTTGTCTGGATATCATTGACTTGAATGGGTTGGATATTGCCTGTATCTTTTTGTATGAGATTTTGTGAATCTTGTCGCCTGTCTCCATCCTGAGATACGTGGGCTGTGATTGGTGGCTCTCTGGTGATCTCTCCTGGAGTCACACAGTCCAAAAGCTGAATATCATGGTCTCTTGACTGCAGATGACAATCGAGCTCAGTCTTTGTAATGAAGCTTTCGTTTCTTCCATCCACAGTGCATTCAAAAGGCTGTATAGTTCGCCCAAAAGTTTCAAACGTTCCCGATTTGCCCTTGTGCCTGTCAACGATATAAGAAACCGCACTATCCTCGGTTTCTTCACAATCCACCTCACAAGATAGTAAGATTGGCCGGTCATCTACTAGAGAAGAATGTGGCCATTCCAGTGGTTCTCCCGGCGGTTGTGAACAATGTTCCTCTGATAGGACGCAAATGTCACGCTCAACATTTGTAGGTGTTGTGCATGTGACGTCTCCTGGATGTTTGTCTGGTACAGGTGTAGTTTCGTCCAAGGTAGGCAGCGTGGTTATCCAGACCTCTGTGTTTTTGCTTATGGTAGCACTGCATTCTTCTTGAAGCGATCCACTGGAATCGTTACTACCGATATCTTCGTCCATAGGGTTATCTTCGATGGACCGTGAACTGTGCTGTGTCTGACGCTGGTGGCCACACTCCTGCGCCTGTAATTCTTGTTCGACCATATCCAACAACTGTTGCTTCTCTGCCTGCCCATGGTCTGCTGTTATGCCGAGCATCTGCAGATAGAATAGGTTGACTCGCACCACCAAATCTTCCAGTGCGCCGCATCCAAGAATACCACTCTGAAGGTGGTAAAGGAGCGTGGTAGGGGAGACATAGGCCCTCCCACAGGCTTCATTCGGACATGAAAAAGTGCCTCTACGACGTAACATGACAATTGTGGTGTATCCTCCAAGTTGTAGCCGGTATTCGGGTGAGTGTTGCTCATGGAAGCTCAGCTGGCTAGCAACTGGTAGCTGAGCCAACTCCTTGTCGTCGGAGCAAATTGCACAATCGGTGAGAGTAGACTAGATGGTGAAAGGATATTATGCATGGTAGTCCGAGTCCAGAATTAGCCAGCATTGTTAGCATTGCTAGTTGTCCTCAGACTCTACTGTAGAAAATTCTCCGTTTTGAAGTATATATTGAATACTTGCATTTTTAATCACACCCTTTTGAGGGTCCAGTGGACAGTGGCCATGTTCTTTCTCACTCATATGAGCCGCCAATTCTTGAACAGTGATGAAAAAGACGTTGCACGACACCTCTGGGCACATGTAGACAACTCTAGGCTCTGATGGCAGAGATCTTTCTGAATTCTCCATATTTGCGGCTGATTGAGAGTCTGATGATAATTGATCGCACTTGAGGATATCAGTCATGTCGTTATCGTCGTCGTCATGTGAACGCAAGAGATGTCGTTGTCTCTGCAATTATCCAAAAAGAAAAGAAAAATGCATAAGAAACTGGCGCTTTCTGAGTATTCTTCATTTACCTCATGGTACGAATGATTTTTTTTTTACCTTTGCAACAAGTGTAGGGCTAGCAGTGGATAACAAGTCTATTCGGTGCTTTCCAAACTCGTGGCTCATGTTTGAGGTAGTTGCTGTCATAGCTCTTAACCCAATCGAGTTTGAACTATGCGTGTCAAACTGGGAAATTGACAGTCAGACTTTAGATAAATGCATGTCTCCCCTCACAAGACCCCAGCTCTATTGCAGGCTATGCAAACTGCTGTGTTCAAGATTTTAAAGAGGAGCCGTGCAGCATGCACGGCTCATACATGTAGTCGCTATCTCTATGTTCTGTAACCTGTCCAGCACAAAAAAGCAGTCGCTGATACAACGATACACGGTACACGACGAACACACGTTGAACTCCGCTTCGTGGCGCTCAAGTTTCTCCGTTGTGGCATCCCAAGTAGAGGTCTCTGATGCTCCATTACTACCTTTCTTTTTCCTTTGCCTGTTCTCGATGGGTAGCCAAGTCAATGAGACTTGTTTAAGAAATGGTGTAATGTGGGAGACAACAGAAATGCATTGAAAGTTGGTTTCTGCTGTAATGCACAACCCCATTGACCCAATGGTTTACTTCCAGGCATTAAGGGACTCTGTATTTCCCTGCATACGAAACACATATCACACGTTATCTCGTTCCTGAACGAACGAGGAGTACTGAATAAAAAGTGTAAAACAATTTGTGGGTCTCGCACACAGAACAAACAACACCCAAAAAAAAACGCCATACTCCAGCATGTCGTAATGACAGCTATTTTTTTTATAAACTTTATACAATGTTTAGAAATAAAGGGTCTATCGCAAAAAAAAAAAGAACAAAAGGAATGGATGGGTGTGGTGGCGGTGACTTTGATACAAATATAAATAGAGGAGCTTTGGTATTTGGCCTGTTGCAGTCAAGGAGACGAGAGGGAGGGGGGGAGATGTTTCTCCTTTTTCTCTTATCCAGGCAATTTTTTTTCTTAATTCTTGTAAGTCCAGATGGTCGTGCCATCGCCCTGGAGGACTGGGTGTTCTGAGCGGTGATACAGGTTGCGTGCACGAATATAAGGATCGAGTCGGAAATAGGCAGCGCGCAGCTCCTTAGCAACTTGATCACGTTCGGCCTCAATCTCACTCTCTGTTCGTGTGCTCTTGTTGGTTGGCTTGTTGAGGTCGCACCACTCACGAGTCAGGGCCTCAAACTTCCACATCAGAGCCTTCCATTCGTCCAACAGACGCTCCTTGGTCTCAGTATCCTTCATGCGGTCGTTCTCACCCGGCACTACAGGGATGTATTCGTATGTGAACTTGTCCTTGCCGCCATCGTACTTGTCGGGCAAATGCTCTGCAGGGATGTACTGAGTCAGCTCACTATCCGATCGCGTAAACTTGATCTTGGATGCCACGACAGGGTCGAGCCATGGCTCGATGATCTTCCATACACCCCAGAAGACAAAAGGTGCCTTGTGGATCAGCAACACACCGAGCGATTCAGGGTAGTACGCCTCAAAGCACTGCACCAAGAACTTGACAAAGTTGTAGTCCATGTTGGCCAACTGGAATCCTGTCATGTCAAAGACCAAGCATGCCGTCTCGACGGGTGGGGTGATCATCAAGCGACCAGTCTCCATGACGTAAATAGTGAACTTCTCCAATGCCTTGGGGTCCTGATCTGAGGGCTTGTGCATGCGGACATTGATATATCTAAGATAAGCAATCAAAAATAACAAAAGGAATGCATTGTCAGGATATTTTGTTCTCTCCTCTCCATGGCTGCCAAGTGTTTTTGTTTTCCCCCCTTTTAGAATAAATGCCAATGTGCAAAACAGAAAGGGCTAGGAGGGTTGGTTGTGGAACCATTGAGAGGAACAATGGTATTATTGTTGTGGCACCATCCAACACTGCAGCGACGAATGATGAAAAACAGGAAAAGAGGAGCTGAGCAGAGAAAGAGAGAGCCAAATCAAATGCGCATCACAACACCGCGCAACCGCGTCATTGAGATCGAGCAGCCTCCCCTTCCCTCAGACTATGCATGCAGGCGCCACCAGCCATCACCATAACATCCTTTTTTTTCTTTATCCCTCTGAACAAAGGAGAACGATAAACTTACACAACAGGGCGGCCTTCCTTGTCCTGACCATGAACATAAGACTTGCCCATCTCCATCTGGAGACGGAATCCGCGGTAGCGCTCGTTGAGTGTATCCTCAGAGTTGGCCCTGACCTCTTCGATATCATCCTCAAGACGCCACTTGAAGGCCTTGAGGATCATGTTGAGGCCGTTGGCGACATTCCACTTGCGTGCACGCAGGAATCGCAGCATGAGAGAGTCTGGGTGATCTCCCAGGACGTTGTTCCAGAGAGCTGGACGCAATTGTTCGGCGGGCAGACCAATGTCGGCAAGGCTAACACGCACGGTGGCGTTATCGGCAGCAGCATCAGAAGCAGAGGAAGAAGATGCAGACGAGCCCTTGGATGTGCCGAACCAACCACCCTTCTTCTTCTTCTCGGTAGTATCGGGCTTGGATGCAATCGAGTCTGTCTCGGCAGAGGCAGACGCCAACGACGACGCTGGCAGGTTCACAGTGCCGTTGTCGGCCATATCCAGCATTTGCGACCACATCTCACGAAGGAGAGCCTTTTGGTCAGGTGTCAGCTTGCCGACGGTACCTGTGCCGGGAGGGGTTGGAATGTCGCCCTTTGCCATGTTGGAGAGTAGAAAAATTGATGAGACGAGTGAAAAATGGATGGAGAATGGAGAAGAAAGGATGGAAATGAGAATGAGAAGTGAAAAAGGAGAGTAAAAATAAAAATAATGTGGGAAAGCAGTGTCGTGTCGGCTGAAGTCTGAGTCAACCCCGACCGACGACCGACCGAGGGTGAGGGTGCTGCTGTATTATTGAGTTGTGGAGACAACAAGAGATGGGCCATTTGGCCATTTGGGGGAGCATTTTACCCCACTCTGGGGAAGTGATCAATGTCTCTTCCACTCTTTCTTTGTATGCTCCCATCCCACCTCCCTCCCCCCTGATACCCTTTTTTTGTTTTCTCCACACACAACAGACAGTCTGAGCAAACATTGAGTGCACACACGACGCGCACGCAGCCGGTGCTGCACTCGTGCATCAGCTTATCTTTATAAAAAAAGACACAAGGGGGGAGGGAAGGAAGCAAGACATTGATTTTTCAATGACCGTGTCCCATTATTCAGATGCGCGCCTTGTGGTGACAACCCTTGCAATTGACATTCATCCATGTAGTCAACATGACGGTCAGACACCCTCTTTCTCCTGTACATTTCATCCTCCTTATTCGATCACACATCGAGATTTTCTCTCTTGCCCTAGTTCGGTTCCAGGGCCAAAGTAGACCTCGTTTTAAAGTTGATTGTGGGTGAGGGTAGAGTACTTCACATGGCATATTAGTGTATCTTTTTCCATTGCACAGTCGCGAAAGAAGGGTAAACACAATAAAGAACAACAGAAAACTATCACCAAAGGGTACACAAAATCGTACCTTTTCCTCCCTCGTTCTGCCTGTTTCAAGAGTTTAAATCGACTCTTTTGCTGTTGGTTCATTCTGCATCTCCGTTTTCTCTATCTATCTCCATGGTTCGGCTGCTACCATGACATCTCCGCACTAGCGAAGCCAAGGGAGCATGCGGACGCATACCTGCCTGATCGATCGATGAATGATGCACTTTGTGCATGGTATTCCTCAAATACAGCCAAACGTACAGTCCAATACTCTTCGTTGCCGAGGTGAACATAGGATCCGTCCATCCCCCACCCCCTTTGTTGTCGTTGTCTGCCATTGTCTATCTGACAACCAGCATTTGGTAGACAGAACAACAAATGCGCAGGAAGAGAAATTGGGAGAAAAACAGAAGAAGACAACAGGTGGATAGACAAATAGGCACGACCTCATCAGTACCCATCCACAAGCTGTTGGTGGAGAGGAGTTTTTTTTTTTTGCTATGGTACCTGATCCTGACAAGTATACTCCAGTCTTTGTGGCTGAATGCTCAAGCCTGAGACAAAATGAATTTCCAGCAACCTACGCCCAGGGCTGGTCTAGCACTTTCAAAGGAGAAATCGATCGAATATTCTGATGGTGGGTATCAAACTTCCTGATTTTTTTTATTTGAATATGGCAGATGTGATAGAACGAAAAATTTACAAAAATAAGAATTTGCTCGGGCTGTGTTTGTAAAAAAAGCAGGGAAGCATGAAAAAAAATTAAACAATGTGCCGTCCCGCCTTCAAGAACCAAGTTAGTTGTTGTACACCCAGTGGACAGAGCCATCAGGAAGCGCCACTGGAGGTGTGGTGCGGTGGAAAAAGTTGCGGGCACGCACGTATGGATCCATCTTGAAGAAGGCAACACGAATATCCTTGCAGACCTGGGCGCGCTCCTCTTCAATTTCCGCCTCTGTTCGTGTTGAGGTTGCCTTGTCTGTGCCAACGTTGATCCACTCGCGTGTCAGAGCTTCAAACTTCCACATGAGCGCCTTCCACTCGCCAACGAGCTTCTCCTTGGTCTCTGTGTCCTCCATACACTTGTTCTCGCCTGGTTGTGCGTGAATGTACTCGTACTTGTACTTGTCCTTGCCTCCCTTGTACTTGTCGATAAGCTTCTCGGCGTCAATGTATTGTGTCAACTCCGCATCGCTACGCGTAAAGACAACCTTGGCTGCAACCACGGGATCCAGCAATGGCTGGATAATCTTCCATACGCCCCAAAAGACAAAAGGTGCTCCGTGAATGATGATACGGCCCAGCGACTCGGGGTAGTATGCCTCAAAGACCTGAATGAGGTACTTGACCATGTGAAGATCCATGTTGGCGAGTGTGAATCCTGTCAAGTCGAAAATCAAACACACTGTTTCGACTGGGGGCTGGAGAAGAACACGACCAGCTTCCATGGTGTAGATTGCAAGGCGCTCAAGGGTCTTGGGAGGTTGATCGCCAGGCTTGTGAAGCTTGACATTGAGGTACCTGGAGTTTTGTAACACCAAATGAATGGAAATAGAGAAAATTGTCAGAATTTCATGTTGTGCAACCAAGCGGACAAAGTGGTGGTAAAGAAAATGAAAAAAGGGAGCGAGTGCTCTCAAGCACATGCGTTCAAGACCCAAAGGGGGAGTTGTGCCCAGTGGATAAGCAATATTCCCTTTCTCATGTCAACTCCCCTGAAGGAATGTTCCTCCTTGAAATAAAAAACAAATCCTACTTACGCAATGATACGGCCCTCCTTATCAGTTCCGTGCACGTAAAACTTGCCCATCTCCAGGTTCTTAAAGAGTTGAGGGTTCTTTTCGTCGAGCTCAACGTCGGTCGAGTACTTGATGCTAGGCACGTCCTCATCCAAACGCCACTTGAAAGCCTTGAACATCATGTTGAGGGCATTGACGGCGTTCCACTTGCGGGCACGAACGAAGCGGAGGACCAGCGAATCAGGGTGGTCACCCATCACATTGTCCCAGAGAATGGGGCGCAGCTTCTCGACCGAGAGGCCAAGGTCGGCGAGCGAAACCTTGGCCATTCCAGCCTTGCCAGCAGCCTCGGCGTCCTTCTTGGCCTTGTCTGCCTTGTTACCACTGAAGAAGCCTGCCTTGGCTGCAGCCTGGACGGTCGCAGCCTTGGAGCCGTCGGCGCTTTGGGCATCCTTCAGGACATCGTTCATCAGATCCAGAGGAACATAGCACTCGCCCGAATCGGCCACCTCGAAAATGTAGGCCCAAATCTCCTTGAGGACCTTCTTTTGCTCCGCGTTGAGGTTCCAGTAGTAGCCTGTGCCGGGGGGAGTAGCGTATTCACCAGCCTTCATGTTGAATTATACAAATATATGATTTGGTGTGGTGTAGTTGGTTGGTTCGTTGGTTCCTTGGTTGTAGTTGAGTCGGAACGAAAGGAAGCGTGTGAAGAAGCAAAAAGTGAGAGGGAAGAAGAAGGGTCAAGGGGACGGCTATTTAAATAGTTGGGATCCCATGGAACTTATTTAGGGGATAAGGGGAAGAGTAGTCCATTCCACCCACCCAACAGGTCGCAAAAGAGCACAAATTTTGTTCAAACTCTATTAGCATTGTGCCCTTTGGGCATTCAAGGTGTAACGAACCGTGAGTTCTACTGTGGAGGGAGGGAAGAAAGGAGTTTGGGGGTCTGAGATGGGTGAGCGGGGTGTAACAACTGGAAGGTACATTTTCAAATGTAAAAAATTGTCGTCCTTCCCTCTTATCCATACGCACACACCTATAGGAATTTGTTTACAACACTAGAGGTCGTGTGCTTTCTGTTGGGTGGTGGTCGTTATATTAGTTGTCAACGGTGGCTGTAGGAAGCAAGCCGAGCAGAAATGTCTCTTCTCTCTTCTTCCCCCCACCAACTACCAAAAGTCACTAGTATGTCATTTCCGCGGATAGCTTCTATCCAGATGCAGGCAGTAAGTGCTTAGCCGAGGAGATACATGCTTCCAATGAATCCCATATTGTTCAGCACGAGCTTATCTTTTGATGCCTTGTTCAAAACGCCCTCTCTCCTTCATCGCCATAATTTTACGCTCATTTGTAGCCTTGGCTTCAATTTAACACGAACCGCTGTTGAGGTATGATTTTAATCTCCCATAATCACATTAGTCCTTCACAAGGTAGTCTCTCTCTCCTCCCATCTCTCCTCATCCGGAGCCGAGAAATAGAACAAAAAACAGGTTTCTTTCCTACGTGCACAGGCGCTCTCAGCTCTCTCTCACTCTCTTCTCTCTTCGAAGCACATCTTCAAGAATCTGTATCTTTCTGACTTTCTCTCTTGTATCATCCCTAAATGTTCATCTAAAACTAAAACACGCATGCAATGCAATAAAAGCGGGTGCAATCGTGAAGAGTCAAGTTGTGGGGGGTAAGAACCTGTCGTCACAAGAAAGTATTGCGGAAGAGCAGCGAGAGACACCACCGTGAAAGCGGTGTGGAGAAAGAGCATGTGGAGATATGCATGTTTCGACCTACCAGTGAATTATGTATGTGTGGGGCAAGTGAAAAAAGTCATGACCAAACAGGTCGGCAGTGTGGTCAATGAGCTGGGGTGGGGGGGATGGACAAAGGCAAGGGCCAGCCGGCTGGCCCGTTGGTTCATCTCCACATGAAAATTGGTCTTCAAAGCCGAACGAACGTGCTCTCATAAACTTTATATAATTTCGCGCCGAGCATATCTTCTAGTCGCTGGACGCCCATTTTTGTTCACACACCTCGCTCAGTCTTTTGTACGTACGATAACATCGTGCAATAGAGCAAAATGTGTCTATTTCGATCTTGGCCTATGCTTTTTCTTTGCTGTCAACTCTCCCTCCAATTGCTTTCTCTCCTTTCATCCTTGTGTCATTTGAATAATGACATATGTCATGTTATGTATATCTGCCCGAGTCTCGCCTAAACCATGTAAATACGTTGTCGCATCACTAATTTCGGTTTTTCAGGTGGAATGTTATTGCATGGATAGGATCTACATACTTTACGCTCGAATTATCATACTCTTCCCCTGACACGCGATTTGTAATGTCGCACTTACAGCCTCAAGATTGCCAAGCATTGCCCTGTCCAGGCCCAATTTGGCATAGAGTCTTTATCTCTTCCCCGCATCTGTCCCGAGCCCGAACAGAATGGGATCAAGAGTTCATGAGCTCTAGTCAGTCAGACTCACACAGGAAACAAAGTTAAAATCGATCAGCCTTTGCAACCAAGACTCAAAGGTGTACCAACTGTTGGAAATTACACTACAAAGGACGAATTACCTGAGTGCATAGTATATGTATGTGGTGGCATCGGGGTGAAAAAAACTCGCTATCGTATTCAAGCTACGAGTACGAGCTGTTGTAGTGACTTGTTCTTTTTCTCTCACTCTAGTAGCGTTCTCAAGAGGCAAGTACAGAACTTGTCCGCTCGGGTCAACGATGCACGAATGATAGAACCAAGAGTTCCAAGTTGACATATTATTGGGAACAGCAGCGATATATACGGATATGCTTTTCAGCCTGTCAAACAGCGTAAAAAGGTCAAGTGGTTAAGATGGATAGATGGAAGGGGCATCTTCACACATTCTTCCTCTAATTGTAAACGGCAAAGACCATGAAGAAAACATGGATATACACTCAATCCCATCCTCTTCTTGAATCCCCCTCACTCCTATAGATCCATTGGACACAGGTGTTGGTAATGAGGGCAGAAGAAACTAAACTCCTTTCAAGTACCTTCTGTACAAAGAGAATAATTTCTTCCAATGTGCACACAATCTTGCAGAATGAAAGTCAATAAATGGCTTATAGGAGAGCTTCTCTCTTTGAATGAACACAAATGCTGCAAGACGATAGGTTTGAGGCTTCTGCTATAGAGATTTATTCGTAAAGATCATCTTTCTCTTTCATTTGCACTCACTCGTAGGGCTTTAGGTGTGAACATTTTACCATGATCATCTGTGCTTGGAGATCGATGTACAAGTAGTATCTGTCGACACACTATCGAACAGAGTGAGCTGGCCAAGACTTGCTCGATCTTCTGTCTCTCCAAGGGTCACTCTTACTATAGACTTTCTCAATTTCATATCAACACAGTAGGGGCATCGAACCTCGCTACATGGAAAGCCAGGATATTGTCTGCTTACTTGCCCTGTACTAGAACAGCTGTGTGTGATCAAATTTATTTGTCTTTCCAACTTCGAAAGCGGAGAGAAACGAACATCATCCTGCGACCTTCGCGAAGCATAAACGAACAAGGACAAAGTGATAAACTCAAGATATGAGAAAGGAAAGAGAGGGAAGGGAGAGGGGAAAGGAGAAAGGAGGCACGATGAGGAGGGAGCATTTACAGAATTTTTCCATGAACAAATAAGAAAAGGGTGTGCATAGGTTGAAGTTTTGCAGTAAACTATCCCTTTTGTTAATTGACTTTGTCGAAAGTGGATTGAATCATGGCTATAAAATTTTGACTTGCGAAAGAGGAAATTTAATTATACTATTCAATCCCAGTTTTTGTGCAAACCAGCTTTGTAAAGTGCACTTTAAAGTCGCACTTTGCCAGACAGAGTGCGAGGAGGAGGGTATCTGTGTTGGCCATGCATGGGGTTAACGGCGTCTTCCTCCCAAATAGATCGCCCGCCTTCTTCGTCCTTATTGTACCAAAAGGTATATTTTTCACAATCTGCCAGAACATCACCACGGCGCCAAGTGCGGCAGAATCCATGTGTATCGGTAATAAGATGAACCATGCCGCCGTTGACACTACACCAATTTGCAAAATCATTCATTCGTGTGATAGGACAAAAACGACAGTTGCTGCCTTTGACGTTGCAGCTGTACTGTCTACCGTCACACGCACAAGAAGGTATGGCTGAAATGCATTTTCGTCTATATCTGTTAGATTCAGCACAGACCATATCTGCCTGTACAAACAGGCTGATGCTTAAAAGGATAAGGAGGTTTGACAAAATCATTGTAATCCCCTAGTAATGGAATAGAGAGAAGGGATGAGAAAGAGGCACAAACGAAAAGGTCAGCCGAAGACTCGGCGTTTTAAGCTTTAGGCCACATGGGAACAAGGTGTCCAAGCAGATAGCTTTAGGAGAGTGGAATAAAGGCGAATATGATGGTTCTTGTGGTGCTTGTTGCGATTACTTTAAGCTTCACTCGAGTCGACAGTGTTGAGATGGATGAGATGTATGTCGGTGCAGCTAGAGAGGTGTTGCCATTTATATGCGTGAACAGTCGATTGGCGTGACGAGAGATGACGAATCGTGAGTCCACCATTATTCCTATTATCCCAGGAATGAGAAACTCAGGCGAAAAAAGTACACCGATAAATCTCCAGGAAAATTGGACCAAGAGATACGACTTTCATTCGGGATCAGGAATGAGCTGTGTGTAAACGCTGAAATAATGGACTGGAAGGCGTTTTTAGGCGAAGTACGCGTGTTCGAAATAGGAGATTCACCCCTGTAAGTAGCTAGCTTGCATACAGAGGGTAGACATGTCGCTTTTTTTTCCCTCACACCCATGCTCATGTTGCAATAAACAATCTCTTTTCTCTTTACTCCACTCAAAAAACTTTCCCGCACCCTCTCTTTACTCCTCCGAAAAAAACCTTCCCACACACTCCTCCTCTCTATTCATTCCCATCAGTTTTTTGGAGGAGAAAGGAGAGGATGCGGGAAAGTTTTTTTTGAGTGGAGTAAAGAGAACAGAGTGTTTATTGCAACATGAGCATGAACGTGAAGGGATAAAAAAGCACACGTCCACCCATTGTATGCAAGCCGTTTACAGGGATGAATCTCCTATTTCGAACATGCTTATTTAGCCTAAAAAACGTCTTCCAGTGCATTATTTCAAAGCGTGTACACACAACGAATCTGAACTGGTTTTCAAGTCTAGTATCGCAAGATTCATCTAGGCTTTTTTCCTACAAAATGCTGCTCTCACTCTTGCCACAACACCCAACATCATGATAAGCCACTCAGACTGTCTCCTAAGTCTCAAGCAAGGCAAATCAAGTTTTCAATAAATCGCTTTTTTAACATCCAAAAAGGCTATCGTATTAAGTCTTTATTTCTAACCTACGCTATCGCATTAAGAAACATATGTTGCTGCCTACAGGTCGAAAACTATTGCCATCTTTGTATATAATGGAAAGCATAACCGACGCAAGCGAAATATCATAGGACCCTAAATTTTTTCGTGAACAAACCAATGTGAATATATCTGAACATCCAGCTTGGTGCGAGGCGACAGATCATACAGTATTTGCAGCCTCCTCCACCACCTCCTTTTTGATGGACATGAACGGCATTGTTTATAACGAACTATTATGAAGTATAAGCTATAATCTTGGTTCGCTCTCCACACACCCTTGCGTTGTCGTTACTTAACACTATTCGAATTGGCAGAGTTTGCCTGACGCCTGTAATTTTTCTAGCGTTTATTCTTTGAACCAATACAGAATACAAAAAAAATGAATGATAATATACATATATTGACTAGTAACTTGCCACCATGCGATATTGCTCAACTTCAACAAAGCATGAAGCATTCTTCGACCTGGTCATCGTTTCAAAAGCCATAGTTTGATAACAGGCGTGCGCTTCACTAAAGGTTGTTGTCACTATCTCAATTTCATCTAGCTTTCCATCGAATCGAATAGCTCTCTCCCCATAATCTCCACAGACATTTTGATGGTTCAATAGGGTCAAGAATAAAACGTATTAAAATAGAAAACGCGTTTATATGTCTATAACAATAAATAGGGATAGAATAAGAGTGGGAAAGAACTGTACAATTTTCTCCGTTTAGTTGGAGTAGGTCCATTTGACTGAACCGTCGCTCTGGAGGATGGCAGGTGCAGTCTCAGAGGCACGGTGGAACTGAGAGCGGGCACGGATATAAGGATCGAGCTCAAAGTAGGCCTTGCGCAGGTCTTTGGCGATAGCATCACGTTCCTCAAAGAACTTCTTGGCAGTCTCGAATGCGCTATCGTCGTTGGCATCACCCTTGGCGATCCACTCCTTTGTTTTGACATCAAAGGCATCGGCAAGTGTCTCCCACTTTTCATACAGAGCCTTCTTGGTCTCGGTGTCCTTCATCTTGTCGTTCTCGCCCTCGACAGGTCGTGCGTACTCGTACCGGTACTTGTCCAATCCACCCTCGTAGATGGATGGCAGGTGCTCGGCAGGGACGTACTCGAGCAGCTCTGCATCTGTTGAAGTGAACTTGACCTTGGAGGCAACAACACGGTCCAGCCATGGCTCAATGACCTTCCAGACGCCCCAGAAGACAAAAGGCGACTTGTGGACAATGATGCCACCGAGTGACTCTGGGTAGTATGCCTCGAAACACTGAACCAAGAAACGAACCAGGTTGTAGTCCATGTTGGAGAGTCCAAACTGCGACAGATCAAAGACCAGAGACACGCACTCTGTGGGTGGGGTAATCAACAAGCGACCTTGCTCCATGAGATAGATAGTCAGACGCTCCAGCGTCTTGTAGTCCTGATCCGCAGGGCGGTGGAGACCAACGTTCAGGTAGCTATAGATGTAGATTTTGGAATTAGGAAGGGGCAACAAGTTAGCAGGCTGTTGTCTGACCTGAGATATCACGTAGGTAGAAAGTGTTCTACTCGACCATCTTCTCAACAAGGATGGCCGTTTTGTGATTCTAGCCATCATTGCTCACTTTCGCTTCTCTCTCTCTCTCTCTCTC
>JAAAIY010000325.1:9588-30828 GCA_016098105.1 Actinomortierella wolfii
TTTTTTTCTTCCCTCCCACTTTGTACGTCTGGGCTGTGGCACAAACCCAACAGGTTTGTCCAAATGGCCTCATTTTGTTGGCGTGTACTTTTCACATCCCTCTCTATCCCTTGTGAACTTTGTCAGTCATGGATTATTACTGTCCCGAGCGCTGTGAGGGACAAGATCCTTTTGAAGACAGGGACATGGCTCTCAGGCGATATATTTTCGGCGTATTAACTAACACCGACACGGAATATCTATTTTGCAATGCAATGTTGCAACACTCTGCTTCGCCAACAATAGGCCATGTTAGTAACAGTAACACAGATCGCCAAACAGTACCCAGCCACATTCTTCGTTGCCTTTCTTGGCTTGTTTGTGCAGCTCGCCTATAGTATCTACTTTAACGTAGTGCTCGCAGGATGCTATGGATTGTACTACGATCATGTCAACCACAGGACACCTGGCAAGCTTCAGGCGCTTATTGTTGCATGCTTCTTCTCTTTCTACTGGACATCACAAGTAATTAAGAACGTTGTTCACACTACCATCGCCGGTGTCTATGCAACGTACTACTTCTTGGCTGGATCTCCACAGGGCATGGGCAACTCGCCTACCTGGGCTAGTTTAAAGCGCTCGTGCACCACTTCGATTGGTAGTATCTGTTTTGGTTCACTCATCGTTGCCGCCATCCAGACGTTACGCGCTATAGCTGCTATGCTGCGGGGCGATAGTGACAATGGATTTATGGTGTTCTTGGCATGCATCATCGACTGCATTCTAGGTATGTGCTATTTCAGCATCGCAGATTATTGTGTGACACTTGTTTGCTAAGAGTGTATACTAAAGTACTCACATGTTCTTTCATTTCATTCTCGGGATTCTATCTTGTATTCCTATCTTAGCCTGCATTCAAGGAATTGCAGAGTATATCAACAAGTATGCATACTGCCAGGTGGCTATCTACGGCAAGCCCTTTATTCAGGCAGCCAAGGATACATGGACAATTCTCAAGGATCGCGGCATTGAACAGATTATCAACGACAACCTCATTGGCAACGTATGGGCCATGGGTGCTCTTGTGGGCGGTGTGCTGTCGGCTCTTGGCTCGTACTTGTACTTGATTATTGTCAAGCCATCGTTCAACGTGAATGGAGACTTTACAATCATCATTGTGCTCATGGGATTCGTCATGGGCTTGCAGATGGTCTTCACAGTAGGTACCGTTATTGACTCGGGTACGGCCACGACATTTGTTTGCTTGGCTGAAGATCCTGCTGCGCTGGCCCGCACCAAGCCGGATCTCTTTGAGATGATTCGGGCTACTTGGCCAGCCGTTGTCCAAGGTGTTCGTTACTGAGAGAAGAGAAGAAAAAAAGATGGCTGTGATATAGGCGGATTGGACCTCTAAAGGATTCAAGCTTCTTTGCAACAGCATGCGGCGTGATGACACGTGTAGTATCTTCCGTTAACGTTGATAAGCACAAAACAACTTGTATAGTTTTCCTCTTTGATACACCATAGCATAATAATATCTGGTGTTACACTATTAGCCGTTTTCCCTTGATATGCAATGGTTGTGTGGAGAGGGATTCAGTGTGCTGAGATAGGAACGTTCGGAGCCCAAATTCGAGCACACAATTTTTTTTCTCCTTCCTTTTGCACAATAATATCCATTTTGAGTCAGGATTTGAGATAGGCAAGTGAAGGGAAAGAAATATTCATGGTAAAAAGCGAATGCCTATCAGGTTCGGGTTGACACACACTTGGAAGGGGTAAAGAATGATTGTGTGTGCATGCCTAACACAGAGGCATTGCCCATTGCATACATGCACAATGCATTCTGAGAAATGGAGAAATCCAAAGATAGACCAACACAAGCGAAAACCTCCTCCAAAAGAGTCATAAAAATTTTAAAACCAGGGGAATCCAATCACTTGGGAGACAAGGTCAAAAAATTATATAAACCCAACAAGGCACACACCAACACTCCAGTTTTCTTTTTTTTTCATTTGTTTATTCTTCTCATATCAACACTTCTTTTTCGCCATGTCAACCACACCCAACAAGAAGCCCATGTCGCCAGAGTACTTTATCCGTCCAGCTACAGAAGCCGACGTTGAGGCGATCAACGAGATTGTCAACTATGAGATTGCCACCTCGGTCTCCAACTTTGACTACAATCCTCGACCTCTTGACAAAGCCATTGCTTGGTACCACTCGGTCGTTGACACAGGATACCCCATCATTGTAGCATGTACACAGGACAGTGAGGGCCACGAGGTTGTCGGTGGCTATGCTGCCCTGTTTCCCTTCCGTACCAAAGAAGGTTACAAGTTGTAAGTTGTTTGGATATTCTATTACTGCATCACCAATTGGGGTCCCTCTTTTTTCATAATACATTAATTAACAAATGGACCCTGCATGTTTGGCTTTTCCACCCACTAAAATAGTACCGTCGAATACTCATTGTACATCCACAAGGATCATCGTCGCAAGGGATTAGGCCGAGGTCTTTTGGCTGAACTAATCTCCATTGGTAAAACCAAAGGATACCATTCTATCATCGGTATGTATCGGCAGCAGAGAGAGCAGGGCAGCGAAGGAGCATGAGAGTATGAGACTGCAGCCAAAAACTCATGAAATACACACCCTTCCCCCCCTCTCTATTCTATTAGGTGGAATGAGCGGAGGTAATGTTGCAAGCACAAACCTCGCAGAAGAGTTTGGATTCCGATACGTTGGTGTATTCAAGGAGGTCGGTTACAAGTTTGGCGAGTATGTCGACTGTACCTTTATGGAGTTGCTCCTCAAGTAGACACTCCTCCACTTCACCCAACAATGATATCCCCCGGCTCCCGACATTTGGATACCGTTCACAGCATGGAGCCCTTACTTTCCTTTGTAGAATACATCGCAGTACATTACATATATAGAGATGTTTCTCCCACTAATACATATCATTGTCGAGAATCTGAAGCTTGAATCTGCTGTCTCTGTTATGTTGATGTTGTTGTTCCTGAGATTGGCGCAAATGTTTGATCCGCTGGCGATTGCGTTCATTCTTGGCCTTGATGGCAGGACCTGGCTCTTCTAGCTCCAGCAGGTACGGGATGGTGACCTTTTCGGCGAATTCTTCCAATGAGAATTGCATCTAAGTAAAGAAAGAAAGGCAGGTTCCCAGTGAGAAACTTAGTTTCCTCTCACTTTGTAATGATGCCCTAGTAACACGGATGTTTTTTGCCACTTTCAAGTTATCGTGATTGATTAATTAAATCAATACTCACATGCTCGCCTTCCAAGATCTCATAAATGAGTTTGTTATCTTCATCCATTGCCTTCAGATCAAGCCAATCTTCCTTGTAGATATCCTGATCTTCCAGGTCGATAATGTTGCCATCCTCATCCTCAAATCCGAACCACTAAAAAAGTAACCAAAGCAGTCGTCTTGATTAGGAACCTGGACGTATACAATACATGTTATATTGTTCATTCTAGAACCCGCTAATCCAGTCCTTTTGTGTGCGTGTGTTAGTATTATTACCGCAGTCTCCTTTGGCTTGACAGTAATGTCCTTCTCAAAGAGGAACATGACCAGTGCATTCAACTGATTCAAGTTCGTGGCATATGTCTTGTTCTTGATACTCAGCTCGTTATTGATATATGGCAAGAAGATGTTGCTTTCCAGATACCGAGGAATGTTGTGGGGGTCCTTGTAGTACTGAGCCTGTACAACTCGATTTTGCACATACGAGCTGTATACTCCAGCTTTCACAAGTGACCGCATCAGCCTACAAGTTGCATCGTTGTCAAGGCATCCGGGAATATCAGACACTCCTAGGAAAAAGAGATAGAATAATGGAAATCAACAGTTCCAGCGTTTTAAAGAGATGCTTTTGTACCACACTTTTTGTGATATTTCGACAAATACCATCAGTATAAAACGGAAATCTTCAAGCTTATCCATACCTGAATGCTGGGATCCAAAAGTGATCAAGTTGTGGACTGGGGGATCGTTACATCGTTCAACATATGCTCTATCGTATACGTCCAAGAGAAATATGAGTAATATCGATCATCATGTTAGCTTTCCGTAGATTCTACTTTTTTATACCACACTTTCAGCTGTAATTTGTCTTATCATACCTCAAGAATTGTCCACCCTGAGAAAATCCAACAGCATTGAAACCATTCTTCAGGTTGGGATCTTCTTTCAGCTGCTTGCAAACAATTTCAATCTGTTAAGAGGAAATATAGAAGAGAGGTGAGAAAAAGTACTAAAACAGCTAATGGATTATTACAGCACGGCTATAGATGAAATGTTCTAACGGAGGAAGGAGGGAGAGGCATTGCGCTAAGAGCAATTGATGGTTAGAGTAGGATAAAAAGTGTCTTGTACCTGGTTATTCACATTGCCAAAGAATCCTGCTCTCTGGTCGTCTGATGCTGATTCAGCAAGCTGTATGGTCATTAAAACAAGGGTGTTGGTATTTTAAAGACACCAAGATTTGACGGTTAGCCTCCCAAGAAAACCATGTTTCTTCATTCCGCTTCTTTATCTTCGTTTGACCATACAATACCTGGATGCTATGGATGTAAATGGTGGGAGCTAGGGCGCGAACAGACTCGAAGAGCTCTTCCATACCCTTGGAGTGAGCACTATCGCCCATGCCGTGATAAAAGACGACAGGGCGAGGCGACGAAGGCGGGCCGCGGTTGCCGTTATCGCCCCATAGGAGCTGACCATTGGCTAACAACGCCAAGGTGCCAAGCGAGAATGCTAAATTCAAAGGAATGTGCATTTGGAAAGAAGAAGTGAATTAATGGCAATTTCATGCATGTCAGGTGAACTTTAAAATGACTTTTGACTGGTCCGTGTCGTGTCCTAGAAAAATATTCATTCAGTGTCACCAGTTCATTTCGCAGCACCAAAACTAACCCATTCACTCGCAGCTGATTCCCGGTAAAGTTTTACGGTGGATGGTCACAATTTACATACTGGAATAACCGTAGGCAATTGTAATGTTAGTCAAAGTCCAAGCTTGCCTAAGCGGCCTGTGCCAGAATGGTTTTGACATGTTGTGAAGCCAAAGTGAAGCCTTGGCTTGGTACCACAAAGCTGGAGCAAAATGCAAGACATTTACCTCAATTCCAGCGCAAATATTTTGAGGTATGCTACAGTGCCAAAAGGGTCAATGTCAAGGACTATGCTCGATTTCTCAATATTGGATCTGATACGAAATAGATGAAACTACCTTATCTACGACAGGGTCTCAATCTCTTCACAACGACAAAGGCAGAGCAAGCGGGAAGGCCCAGTAGACGCAATGCGACAAGATAAATGAAATACTGAACTTTATATTCGTGTTTTTACCAAACGATACTTCTAAGCAGAGAGTAACAGCTCTACCCACAGAGAGATAGCACACTCACCAATCCTACTTGCACGACTCATCTCAGGAGCTACGATATCGCTTGTAAACCAAATGCCGAGTTTTGATAGAACGCATAATAAACTGGAAGTATTTCTTGAGGATCTACAAGAGAGCCTTTTGTAAACATACTAGACGTTGGCCTTCATCATTAACGTAGATGTAAACCCCTACTGTTCTAAACTGGTGCAAAAAGTAGTCTCGCGATAACATCACTTGCATACGTACAGTCCAGTTATATTATGTATGCAAATACGAACGTCAAATAGAACAAAGTTGCCAGGGATAAGAACTTCATGATAACCTTAGTCGAGCCATAAGTGAACACATTGGAAAGATCATTGTGGGGCCAATAAAGAATGTTCTACAAAGTTTCAGGTTGATATATTGTACAAGGCGAGAATGGGGAAGGGAACGCGGAGATAGCTATCTTACGGCATACCCAGATCTAACAAAACTTCTGGTGTAAGGAAAAGAGGGCCTCGGCAGCTCCATTCAGGAGATATTTTTCTAGTAATGAGATGCAAAATGGATGGTCGAATGCGGCAGACTGGTCGATTATAAGAGGCGTTTTGAGACTAATGACATGAGGTGAGGGGGAAAAAAAAGAGGACGGTGTTCCTATGCGATGACAAGATTATGTCATAAAGCTCATGCCACAGCCGCACGACTCCTTGACGTTGGGATTATTGAAGACAAACTGAGCTGATAGCTTGTCCTCAACCCAGTCCATTTCTGATCCCAGGACGGAAAGTAGTGCCTTGTTGTCGACGAGAACTGTCACGCCTAAGAGTACGCAAAAAGAGACAGTGAAAATAAAAATTAGAAGGCTGGATCGATGGATGTGGCGTGATATCGTGTCTGCAGATTAGACGGGGTGGGATGATCTGTTGGCCAAGTTTCCTGATGTGGCATGAGGAAGCAACAATATAAAAAATAATGGAAGAGAGGTGAAACTGCTGACAAAGAAAAGATGGGGGTGAGGGTGGAAAAGGGTACCCTGGTGCTTTTGTTTCTCCCTTACCATCCTGCTTTACTTCCTCGTCGAATTTCTCCTTCTTGGTGGTATATTCAAGGTTGTACTGTTGTCCTGAGCATCCTTTTGTACGAATACCGACCCGAACCACTTTTGGCTCAGGTCCCTCCGTCAGTGTCCGCAACCGGGTAACTGCAGCCGGTGTCTATTGTAGAATGAGTAAGGGCAACAAAATAGTTAATATACGATTCGGTGGGGCAAATCCTTAATATGCGGGGATTTGACAAAACAAATAGGATAACGATGGAGGGAAGAGAAGAGATGGGAAAATAAAGAGTAAAAAGCAGATCGGTTGAATCCTAGCTTTCCCGCGTTTCCTAAATATTCCTACCCACCCGACCACTTTTGCTGAGGATGCATGGACAATGCAACTAAATGGTCATGATGGTGCAGAAGAATGTCGCTGATGGTCCAATTCCATTCTAGATACTCCTTGCATCTCACAAGTACACACGCTGATGGACAACCAAATGTCTCTCCAGAACCCTGCGCAGATTTCATGACTAAAGCGAGAAAAGAAGGTTGGGGGCTTGTGTGGATACTGATGGGGCAGAGGGAAGACACGACGTACAAGAGTGAGAACGGCCTTTCTTGCGCGAGGAACTTTTGGCATGGCAGCCTTGACGACTCGTGCTGATAATGCAGACATTTTGTAGTGGAAATTAAAGGATGAATGCGAGTAATGTTTGGTCCGAGTGAATGGGGTTTGAAGAAGAGGGGGAGGTGAGGGGAAGTGAAGAGCTGTCCTGAGGCCGTGGTCTGGTGCTCCCCTCAAATGTGTCCGAGACCAAGCCACCGTTGCTTGCCGCTGATTGGCTGAGCCAGCGGTTCCCGAATTTGGAAGCACCCGAGAACGGTGAACATTGTCCGCCGAAAAAGGATGCATCTGCTCCGAGATGAAAAACACTCGTGCCTTTCTTTCCTTCTATCGATGTGGGGTACAAAGGGTATTATTCCTCATGCGGAAGGGGGGGTGGAGAATGAGCTCATGTTTGAAAATAGGTGAGAAAGTATAAAGAACAGACACACTCGTTTGCTACCCTTCATCGGGATCCGAAATTTTGGGCTGCAGCGAGCCAGGCACAATATTGCTGACCCCATACGGACTTTGTTCCCGAGGAAAGTCTACCCCTATGCTCATGTAAATTTTGTTATAGACGCTCTCTACGGAGGCTTGCAAATAGCGCAGTCTGCGCATGCATGACGCTTGAGTTCCTTATACAAGCAAAGCACGGAGCTCAGGTTTACAGTCAAATTCTCCACAGTGAAGCTAGCCAAATGAACGCCACCGACCCTTCTGTTCATATTCACATATGTATATCTTCTTGAGCTTTGCGCTGTATTGCGGCGGCAAGGGTCCAAAGTATCGTGTGATAGGCACCATGTGTCCTGGGTAAGGGGGTGGTCCAATCCAGGAGAAAGTGCCGAGTGGTAAAAAGATCCACCCACGCTCTTTCTTCAGAGGATTTTAGAATAGTAACAGCCCTTGCAAGGCTGTCCTGTCTCCTGGCGCTTGAAAAAGAAGGGCACCAAGTGCCCTTAGATTCCGCACTTTGAAAAAGGATATCAACCGTTCATATTACCTACACACGAAAAAGGAGAGAAATTGTGAGAGAGCCAGATCATGCAGCTTTGTCACTGCATTTTTTTGAGCCTTTGCTCAATGTTTCACGAATGGTCAATCTTCCACACGTGCGAATGGAGTTCTGGCGCTGACACTATGGTGCGCTCATAATTTAAGGAGTTGGTAAAAAAATTAAGCTGAGAGCTTCCTGGGATCCCTCACTTGAAACTTTCTCTTTTACGTCGTGTCATGATAATACACCACCAGCTGAGCCTGCAGGGCGCGGACTACGCGCCAAAGTCCAGCCAGCTGAAAAATACTCGAAGATTACTAAACTCGAGCTCGCTTGGATAACCCATGTTTGCTTCACAAGTCAGGCCAGATCACGATCATAAAGGATAGTACATAAGGGGTTCATAGAGCGCATGGCAACAATTAGCATTGTCCCTCTGGCCACGCATCTGTTTTCATTTGCCTTGTCCAACACTCTGTAAGGTACATACTACAGTAATCTTGAGCACTCTTTTTTTGTTTTGCTTGCACATTGATTTAAGTTTTCTGGGATTTGTTCTATGCATTGAGTGAAAAGGTGGTGATTCTTGTTCGTCCTCAGTCTATCAATGTTGCAACATATCCAGCTCCTCACGTTCAGTATAAATATACTGCCCTTTTCTCTTCAGCACTCTGCATTTATCTTCCGCGTTCTGCTTCTAGTCTTATTTCTTCGTTTGTGTTTTATACATATCCTTTGATTTCCTTGCTTTGGTTAATCCCGCTCTTTATACTTTATTCACCTATTGTCTACGAAGAATTGTCATTCTGCAAAGCTGAAGACAGTTTCTCGCCATCGAACTTCCTCGCTCGGTCACGTTTTGCGTCACGTCGGTGGCAGACCACTTCACTTTTGACTCACAAAGCTTTTCGAATACAACACTGCAACAACGTAGAGAAATGTTTCGAGTTCTCGTTTTTCTGCTCACCATTCTGGCCATCGCGCCGTGGCGTACGTTCGCGGCCTTGAATCCTTCAGAATTCCCACCTGCTGGAGCCATCCCACCGACTGATTCGCCACAGGTGAAGCAATGGCTCGCCGAACTCGACCTCTCTGGAGTGCCAGAGATCCCACTAAACTCGGGAGACCCTCCAGAGTGCCCTTCCACCGATGATCCCGAAGTTTGTTACTGGACTTGTGATGAATGTGCAGCTGACGATATTGTAGAATGCCCCAATCAAAGTGACTGGGGCCTGACGTTTGATGACGGGCCCACTACGGCCACACCCGGCTTGCTCGACTTCTTGAGGGAGCACAATATCCAGGCAACATTTTTCCTTGTTGGGTCGAACGTCGTCAAGCATCCGGACATGGTGATGCAAGAAGTGAAAGACGGCCATCATCTTGCATCTCATACGTATGTTGCTTTCCTTGATGTCGAGGGTGGGGTGCTCTGTTGTTATCGAAGATTCACTTCCATGAAGGGGTTGCAAAAAAAGAGAAAGAGTAGAATGAAGGAACTGAAAGCCTTTCACTGACTGCGGTTACTTTTCTTCATTGAAACCTTGAAATATAGATGGTCCCACCAAGCTCTGACGACCCTCTCGAACGAGCAAATCGTGGCAGAACTCCGATGGACTGAGAAGGCAATCTACGATGCCACAGGCCTACGCGTAAAGTACATGCGGCCTCCTTATGGTGATGTTGACAACAGAGTTCGCCACGTGTTGCGTAAAATGGGCTACATAGTCGTAGACTGGACTGGCGACACATATGACTCGAATGACTGGAAGAGTAGGTTACCTATATTGAGAATGATGTGCTTGCATTTTTATTTATTTTTTATTTTTTATTTTTTTTTTTTTTTTACTTTTCCCCAAAGATCTTGACATAGAGGAGAATAACGCATTTAATAACGTGTGGTGGTGACGGCGACCATTATGAAATGTTCACCATGTGTTTTGTTAACTTATTTGCTTGAAATTAGTTCCATCCATTTCTGCTAAGAATGTTGCCCAGAAGTTCGGATCTGCCCTCAAGAGCTATTCATCACTATCTACAACGACGAGCGACAAAAAAGGTATCATCTCACTCGAACACGACTTGACTGCAGAGACGGTCAATGTGGCCAAACAAGTAATCCCCATTGGCCTCGCAGCGGGACTAAACATCAAGACTGTTGCAGGCTGCCTTGGAGACGTGAACGGCTACGCAATGAGCAATACTACAGCCAACGCCACCTCTACCGAAACACATCCTCCTACTGCTCGATCTACTGGAAATGACTCATCCAAAGCGTATCCAGTTAGCTCGGCCTCGTCTCTGTATAACAGGAGACATAGCACAGTGTCTGCTCTGGTATTGTCGATCTCCACATCAAGGTTTCAGACGCAACAAGATATTCATTATACGACGCCCTTCATTAGCCTAGCCCTGACCGTGGAAAAGCTTCTGTGGTCTGGCCTGGTATTTGGAGCCTTCGCTCTCGGACTGTCAATTCTTTAAACAAGAGTCGAAACCGAAGTGGCATACTGCCACTTGAGAATTGGAAACACAACAATGGCACCCTATTCTGACATAATCATATCTATCATCAAGTCATATCAATTCAGCATTCATGGTGGTGAAAAGATAGCAGCATACATTCCAAGCATAGTACTCTACTTTGTTTAGACACTAAACATAATCAATATAAATTAGATATCTCCAGTACTTTCGCCATCCATGACCCCGGTCAAATTAGCCAAATGGACAAGGAAAGCAGTTTCGATGTGTCACGTAGGCAATGGACATGCACAGTCAGCATTAAAAATTTTAACGTTCCTCCCTCATTATTTTCACCTCTTTCCATCTCCTTTGATAACAGATTTATCATAAGGAATATCCAAGCACTATCGTGAATGACAGATAGGACAAGTTTTTTAGGATTACATCAGATACCTTTTTGGAGAATCGTCACATCCTCCGTCTCCACAACCTATCTTTGTGCATTAGATGAGGAGGGTTCTTGTCTGGAGACCTGTCGAGAAAATTAAAATCTTCAGCATGGACAAGGGTGTTAAATTAGTTCATGGTGGGCCAACTACTGTTGTGCTGCTGAGGACTTGCAATTGAGGTTAAAATGCTGGACTATTTAGATAGAGTATATGGCGTAGGTCAGTCGGCTGATAGATGAAAATTCTCCTTTCATTTGAAGAATACCACTTAGCGGCCGCATGGTGTGAAGGCTTTTTTTGACATGATTGGACTCGCATATACACTAATCGCGCCGATCATTGAAAGAGCCAGGGAGTAAATCAGGAGAAAGGAAGAGAGCCGTATTGTGGGTTAACCATCCCTCTATAGGCAGGAGCGATGGGATGAAAATGTGAGTACTTAATCTGTGGCAGCAAACCCCGTTGGTGTCAATTAGAATCAATCTACGCGAGTTGGCTCTTGGACGGTAAATCACTGCAAAGACACGTCCGTGAACGTTCCTTTACGTATAGGTCGATAGCATTATAGTTTGTGGTAAGAGTTACTTTTGTTTTTGCTAAGAGGTACTGGAGACAGAAAAGGAGAGGAGACAGAATGAATACTGAAGGAAAGAGGCGGATAGCTAGTTGATATGCTATTGCTTCTTCGCAATGTTGTCATTGATGCGAAAGTTGATGTATCACCCAATGGCCTTCATCAGCCATCTGCAACCTATGAAGAATATATATCTGTATTAAGGGAACTGAAAGGAGTGAAAATTGACTGGCAAAAGCACAGATCTGCAGAGATCAGTGGTAAAACGAAAGCACGAATTGAGATGTTTACAAGCAGGACTCTGCAAATAAACAAGTAGGCTGACTTTCACAACTCACTCTAACGCTGCGACTTTGCAAGTGCTGAGAAGGCTGAGGAGGAAAGGGCTAAAACAGCTATGACCACCACCGACATCATCATTGTGGCTGTAAAAGATTCACGAGTTGAAAGTCCGAGAGGAGGCTTTTTAAAGTACTACAAGCACATGAGTTCAGGAAGTTTGATTTAGCTTGTTACAATTTTGGAGGCATCGTTAAGACATTTTCAGCGACCTAATAACGTGACTGCCATCGAATAGCATAGTAAGCACCATTGGCTGTGGGTGGTTCAGTGGGGAGGGGGAGAAGGGGTGAGAAGGGACGCTTCTTCCTTCCCTTGGCTTCGCGTCACCCACCTGCAATCGCCTCTCTCTGCATTGCTTCCCCTCATTTGCGTCGAGAGCAACATTCGCTCGTCTTGCAATTTGAGGTCCCACATTTCTGATCCTTCAATTGTGTGTTTACCTCTCCATGTCGCAAACTTCAACTGAGGTTGATTTTGTTCGTCGACCAGACTCTGGCAGCCTCGGCCGTCCGTTCCGTATAAAGTCGAACTTTTTCGAAATCACGAACCTGCCTCCACTCAATGTCCACCATTACGACGTGGTCATTACGCCCGATGTTCCTCCCACCGTCAACCGAAAGGTGTTTGCGCAGTTTATAGAGAGGTATCAAAGGTCAGACCTAGATGGAGTGCGGCCTGTCTTTGATGGTCGCCGCAACATGTTTACGGCAAGGCAGCTGCCTTTTGACGCAAAGACATTTGAGGTGTGTTCTTATGCTCTTTTTAACTTCATTCTTGCCACGCTTCGATGCTCAACTATTCCTATATCTGGATCGTGTAATTCAAGGTTTTCCAGATGAATGAGGATACTGTGGGACGGAGCACTGTAGAAACAGTCGTAGGCTGCTGTCCATGGTCCTCATCTCTTCATTGTATTGAATTCAGTTTCTTCATCTCTCATTGGAATATCTGATAAGATAACAATGGCATTTTATATTGTATTCTAACGAGCGACTAATCTATCTTTCAAATTTTACTTTTTCTCGTGCGATGCTACTTAAAAAAATAGGTAACTTTGCCCGATGATGTACCTCCACGACGTGCATCTGGGACAGGTCCATCAAAGCCTGGACGCGTCTTCCACTTCAAACTGAAGAAATCAGCGACTATTAACCTGTACGAGCTGAAGGATTTTTTGGAAGGCAGAACGTCAATCTCAAACCAATGTCGGTCAGCTATCATGGCTCTGGATGTGCTGATTCGGCACAAGCCTGCTTTTCTCTACTCCAATATTGGTCGCTCGTTTTACATCCCTGATGGCGCCAAAGCTATGATTGGAGGCGTTGAGGTTTGGCAGGGCTATCATCAGTCTGTTCGTCCTGTCTTAGGTAAGTAAAAAGTGAAGCCACTCTGACTTCTACCATACGGTGATGTCGAAACAATGGCCTTTTCTCCTACATACCTTATAGGGAATTGCTATATGTACATTTCTTGACGGGCATCTGGGCTTTCTCATTAAACACTTCCATCTCCTTCTTATCACATTTCTTTTGTGGCTCACGGCTACATATAGGACGTATGATGATCAATGTTGATGTCTCGGCATCGGTGTACTTCCAGGCTGGCCCCCTATTGGAATTGGTGATCAAGATCCTAGGCCTCCGTGGTTTGGACGACCTACGACGCCCTATTGCTGAAAAGGATCGTGCTCGTCTTGAGCGGACTCTCCGAGGTTTGCAAGTTAAAGCTACACATCGCAACGACAGTCATCGCGCCTTCAAGATTATGCGCGTTACCTCGACCCCAGCGCGCCAGACAATGTTTACCAAGGACTCAATTACAATGGACGTATTTACTTATTTTCAGGAGACATATGGGCGTCGCTTGCTCTACCCACACCTCCCTTGCATTGTCACCTCAAAAGGATCGGCGTTGCCGATGGAAGTCTGCTCCCTGCTTCCTGTAAGAATGAAAATTACACTTCAGCATGATATTTTGGGAAGGAATGACGGGGGAGTGTAGAGTACAGGTTTTCTTTCCTTGAAGGATATGACAAATTGCTAACAAAATGACATTGTAAACAACTCAGGGACAACCTCATCTTCGAAAGCTGAATGAGAAACAGACGGCGGAAATGCTCAAGTTTACATGTCAACCTCCACATATGCGAGCCAACAAGATCAGGGATGGCCTTCGAATTCTCAATTTTGATGACAACGAGTTCCTTCAGGATTTTGGTGTGAAGGTTGCAGCAGAAATGGCTGACGTTCGAGGTATAATCATGTCACTTGATACATTTTTTCAATTCCTTTCATGCCAAGCTTCACAGCGAATCTGCTTGATGCAACCACAGCAAAGGGATGTAATTTTTCTGTAGTCTATTTATTTTACTGTTGCTCACATCACTTACTTTATTTTTATAACCCATTTACCAGCTCGTCTTCTGAATCCTCCAACTATCTCGTATAATCCAGCATCACGCGATGCCAACTTTGTCCCGCGTGATGGCGCATGGAATTTGCGAGACAAGAAGGTGGTTGCAGGCGCAAAGCTGATTTCATGGTGCGCCGTTGTTTTCGGCTCCGAGCGTGAATTACCCATCCCAGCCGCTCAAGGCTTTATCCGCGAACTAGCGGTTGTCTGTCAGGACACTGGAATGGTAGCGTTGTCTCACTCACTCTCTTCTCGCCTCAATAGGCGCTGCAGGATATTCGCGGATGCAAACATGATCATTCTTGATGCTAACATTGTGGGCCCTTGTCGAATCATTCTTGTCTCTCTTACTAGGATGTGGTTAACAAGAGACCACCAATCATTTATGCGGATCCGCATGGTGATATTGAGGGCCGTCTTAAGCAGGCGTGGCTGCGTGCAGGAAATGCTGTCAAGTCACACCCACAACTCCTGCTTTGTTTCCTGCCCAACACAGGTCTTCCATTATATGCAGAAATTAAGCGTGTGAGTGATACCGTGATTGGTATTCCGACTCAATGTGTACAGATGACGCATGCCCGCAACCCAAAGAAACAGTATTGTGCCAATGTCTGCTTGAAGATGAACGTCAAGCTTGGAGGCATGAACTCCTTTTTACCACCATCACAGACACCATTCCTCTCACAAAAGCCGACCATCTTGTTTGGTGCTGATGTATCCCATCCAATGCCAGGTAAAAAAAAAAGCAACTTGGAAATGCTTTTCAATAGAAGAAGAATGATATAATTCAAATTCACTTACAACTACATATACATTTTTTTGTTTTTCCATAGGTGATCACGTTCGACCATCGATTGCATCCTTGGTGGGGTCAATGGACGACAAGGCAGCACATTATGCAGCTACAGTTCGTGTGCAAACGGCAAGGACAGAGACAATTGCGGATCTCGGAGGCATGGTCGTGGAGTTACTCAAAACCTTTTACCAGACATGTGGTAAAAAGCCTGAACGGATCCTGTTCTACCGAGATGGAGTCTCGGATAGTCAGTTTGCCGAGATTCTCCGTTCTGAAATCGCTTCTGTCAAAGGTGAATTTGACAACACTCCATTTTACTGGTTTTCCTTTGAACTATGTCAGCCTTGAGTGGAGTACTAACCTGATATTTGTTCTCACAAAAAATGCTGTTGCAGCTGCTTGCCTTGCACTGGAAAGAGCTTACTGCCCAACAATTACGTTTGTGGTTGTTCAAAAGAGGCACCGAGTTCGATTCTTCCCCATGCACCGTGAGGACGCCGACAGGATGGGTAACTGTAGGGCTGGCACGGTGATTGATACTGATGTCGTCCATCCCACCGAATTTGATTTCTGTAAGTGTTTACTATTCCGTTGAGCATTCGGCGTCATCACTGTGTTGTGTATGTACAAATGTGTATATGTGAGAATTTTGCATCTCTCCCTGTCTCGCCTGCTGATTCATAATGTTCTTGTGCACGAAGATCTTCAATCACACGCAAGTATTCAAGGCACTTCTCGCCCCACTCATTACCACGTGTTGTATGACGAGAACAATTTTACGGCGGATCAATTACAGGATTTCACATACAAGCTTTGCCACCTTTACGCACGTTGCACACGCACGGTGTCGGTAGTTCCACCGGCGGCATATGCGCATATTGTGGCGGCTCGAGCAAGGTTCCATTCTCAAGGCGAGGATTGGGATGAAATGTCAGAGGCGGCAAGGAGTGCAGCCAGCGCAGCCGCAGCTCGCAGTGCATCTGCCTCGACTACATCCCTGGCCACAACGGGCGCCGCTGCCTCGACGGCTGGAGACGATTCTGCGAGCGAAAGAGGAAGTATAATAACGACTTCGTCATCCATGACGGGCCGAGGCACAAGCAGGTCTTCTGAAAGCCGGCTTATGCACCATGGAGGCGGTGCTGGCGAGACGGGAACCTATCTCGCTGTGAAGCCTGATCTCTTACGTGGTAAGGATATAATGTTGAACTTGAGCTGTGAAAAAGAGGGTGTGAATAGCTGCTAGGAGAGATTATTTGGTTGTCATGTATTTGATTTTGTCATTGCTAATATTTTCACTGTGCATTGTTACTTTATTCTTAGTTATGTACTTCATGTAGTTACAGCATAGAGAGAGCTTCTACGTTTTTTTATCAGAACCACCATTTCAACACTGCCTTCTCTGCCTATCTTCTTTACTTGTTTACCCAGTGGACAAATATGTACATAGTCAATCGTGGCTGTAGTGTTGTACCCTACTACGATAGATAGTTTTGGTAGACCATTTCAGCAGGGTTGAAGTACATGTCACATTTATGAAAGACATGCTGTTTCCATTAAGCTTTTGTCTATTTTATGTATAAAATTGGACTGCTTCCGATAGTATATCCATTGCTTAGGCGCATGAAGAGGGGAGAAACAAAACAAAAAAGGACAGTGCCCTCCCCAAGAACAAAGAGAGAATAAAATAAAAAAGGCAGCAAAGCCTCTCCTTGGTATCCTTTAGTTCATTGGGATAAATTGCACTGCCATTCAAGGAGTAATGGAATCTCAAAAAGGACCTGATCGGGAACAAATTTATCTCGGTGCGGATCTTTTTTTATTTATTTTTATCATGGTGCCATTTGTATGGGGTATATGTTAAGCGAAGAAGATGAGGAAGAGGATCATATCCACAGTGGTTAACGAGAAGGAAGTGCGAGAGGATACTCACGATGGAAGCATAGCAGTAATGCGAGAGACTTATACAAGGAAAACACAAGTTAGTGGTTGAAACTTGCAGTTTTCTTTTATTAATTGTGTTGGACAATAATGGTACCCTTGCCGCCTCGTTGACACTGGCCTGCCATTCCGTCCATATAGTTTATGGTGGTGGCCTGAACAAAAGTGCGCTGCCAGGACTGGCCCGGAGCCAGTTTACTCGAGCTAAAGCCTCCGTCTTTTTTGATGCACGAAAGAGTCCCAGGCCTGGTCTCAACAACGGCATGGTCCACCGTGTCGACGTTCTTCCAGACCACTGTATCGCCGCGAGTGATAGTCACCGTCTGTGGTGAGGGGACGCTGCCCTTCCATTCAACAGTCCATAATTTGGCTGCCGTAAACATTGGCATGGCCGCCAGGGCCAGGACGAGGGTAGTGATTGTGGTGGACACGATAAGGCGCATGATGGGATGTTGGAGGGTGGGGGAGGAAGATGGCAAGCAGTTATGGAAGAGGGAGTGTGAAGAAGGTTGAGATAGTAAACTGGAGTTTTAACAAGAAAAGGAGCAAGAATAGGGAGAAGAAAGGCCTTACTTATCTTTATGCATGGTTCAATGCGGCCAATGGCTTTTTTTCTTTGGTGTCTTGTGAGTACATTTGTACAAACATAGACATTGGCCAACTGGACATTTGACTGTAGTAATTTTTGTCCAACCAACCTATGTGTCCTACCCTTTTGCTACATTGTGGTTGGCTTTAACAGAAAAGAGACAAACAGTCACTAATAGAATTCAAGAAATCGGGTAATTCCTACGATACATAGCAGAAGCTGGATCATGGTACCGATGTTGGAAGGAATGCACCCATTGAGATGTATTTGGTAGCCCCTTGGCTGGAGTAATATATTGATACATTATGACTAGGAAAAGAGTGTTTGGTTGATCACACATTTGTTTCTTCGCGGAAGATCTATTTGCTAAATCGAACGTATTCGAAATAAACTAAAATACTGCATGTAGTTCATTGGAACCAAGGATAGATATAGCCACATCTGGGTCAAGACTCGATCAATCTGGAGAAACGCATCGACTCCTGGGGCACGTCAAGTCGCGTGCTGATAATTCGTCCAACGGAAGCAATATTCTCTGGTATGGTCATCTCTGTGTGCTTGCATTGAATTTCATGAACTTCAACCTTGCTACGTGTAAGAGGCTTCCAGGCAGCTGGGTCGATCAATTGCGCCGCATTGTCTGCTGTAATGGCGGAACGTAGAAAGACAATATCTGCGTTGACCACTGAAGGGTTATGACATTTCAAAAGTCTTCTGTTATTGTCGCCCACTGCCAATACTCGACTCTGGATCTCTCTTATGTCCAACGTCTCATCAGGATCCATAACAGCAGCGAGCCACTCTAATCCTGGCTGATCGGCGACACTCTTTTCCTCCTCGAAACTGCCACTGGTTTTTGCAGGATAGCCGGCAGGAGTATCCAAGATCACAAGCAACCGAACCTTTTCTCCACGCTGCTCCAGTTTAAGTGCAATATTGTGAGCAATAGTTCCACCAAGCGACCAACCGAGAAGGCTGTATGGCCCATGGGGCTGTACCTTGCGGATCTGGTCAATGTAATCCAGAGTCATTTCCTCAATGGAGCTCGCTAATGGCGTCTTGCCATCTAATCCACGCGCTTGCAGGCCGTAGAGCGGCTGTTCCGGATGCAGATGCTGCACCAAGCCTCTGTAGCACCAACTCAGTCCGAAAAGAGGATGGACACAGAAGAGAGGAGGTCGGTTGCCACTTATCTTGAGAGGAAGCAGAACACCAAACTCACCATGGTGGTCATCGTTGGCGTCAGTGTGAAGAGCAGTCCGAACCAACCCGGCAATTGTAGGGGTTGAGAGCAACGAATGAAGCTTCAAGCGCACTCCAAGTCGAACTTGCACGATACTCATCATTCGTATTGCCAACAAAGAGTGGCCGCCAAGCGTAAAAAAGTTATCGTGGCGTCCAATCTGATCCAGTACGAGTAACTCAGACCATATATCCGCCAATGCTACTTCGATATCACCTTGTGGAGCTTCATATTGTCCAGTGACAAAGGAAGCACCATCAGGGTTAGGTAGTGCACGCCGGTCAACCTTGCCATTGTTCGTCAAGGGTATCGAATCCAGTCGAACAAATGCTGATGGAATCATGTACTCTGGAACTCGCACAGAGAGATACTCTCGTAGATCACGAACAAGATTGCCTTGAAGATCACAGACAACATAGGCAACCAGTCGCTTACAGTCATCTTCACCGTTTGTTACCACAATGGTCTCGCGCACATCAGGATGCTCAGCAAGTCGAGCCTCAATCTCTCCTAATTCTACTCGGAAGCCTCGGATCTTGATCTGATTGTCTCCACGGCCAAGGAACACCAAGTTGCCATCAGGAAGGTAGCGAACCAAATCTCCTGTCTTGTACATGCGAGCTCCATCCACATTGCTGAAAGGATCAGGTACAAAGCTCTTTGCTGTGAGGTCTGGTCTGTTCAGGTAACCGTTGGCTACACCGGGTCCACCAATGTACAGCTCTCCAGCAACACCGATTGGTACTGGGACAAGATGTTTGTCTAATACATAGACACGAGTATTGCCAATGGGTCGTCCAATAGGCAGTCTCTCCATGTTGGTTAGGGCAGCACTAGTGACGGCGTAGGTTGTGGCATCCACAGTGCCCTCTGTTGGTCCATATCGATTGGTGACTTGCACTGGTTCACCATATCGAAGCACCTCATTGTAGGCTGCAATCGATCCTTGTTCGGCTCCGCAGTGAAGGTATCGCAACTTGGATAGAGATTCACCAATGATGAAGGCATACTGTTGGAGAAGAGCATTGGTCATGTATAGAAATGTGATCTGGTAGCGCTTCAATGCATCGGCTAGACAATGTGGGTCTAAGAATGTCTCTCTATCCACAATGACAATGCTTGCTCCATTGAGTAATGGCACCCAAACCTCGAATGTACTTGGATCGAACGAAGGATTAGATGAGAATGCCACACGATCATCGGCGGTAATATTTACGAACCCATTGTTGTAAGCAAGACGAGAGATTCCACGATGAGAAACCATAACACCCTTCGGTTGGCCAGTGGATCCAGAAGTGTACATGATATAGGCTGTATCGTTGCTGGATCTCGAGATGCTATATGAATCGAATGCAGCTATTATATTGTGATATTTTGATAGAAAGCAATACGCGTTGTAGAAGTTAGCACGATTCAACTGATCAAATGGTTCAGCTAAACAATGGTAACAGTGAATCCGATTTGTCTACCATACCTTCAACACACTCCACACTAGCCTCGAGTCGAAGCATAGGTATTTTAATCTGTGCTGGGGCCACCGTTAGCTCATCGGTAACCAATAGCACGGCACTGCTGTCTAACGCGATGTATGCCTGACGTTCCTCTGGTGCATTGATGTCGATTGGTACGTAAGCAGCTCCAGCTTTCAGGATGGCTAGCTGAACAGCAACGTGTTCAATTGATCGGTTCAACATGATTGCAACATGGTCGCCTGCTCTAACACCTGCTGCAATGAGTCGACAAGCGATGCTGCTGGCATAGGCATTCAACTCGCGATAGGTCATCGATCGGTCATTATACTCGATGGCAACTAGCTCAGGCGACAATTTTGCCTGATCCTCAAAAAGCTGGTGAACACAGGCATCGCTGGGGTAAGGTACCTCGGTATTGTTCACTGTGTGGATGAGCAGGTTATACTCATCGGTGGGGAGGATGCTAATCTTCTGGACAGGAGTCTGTGGGCTGCTCTCGAGCGCCTGTGCCAGATTTTCCAGCACTTGCTGCATATAACTGCAAATCCTAACAGGATCGTAAGGCTGAACAACTCGGGCACACAAGGCAAGCGAAGTGAGGTGTGAAGACCAATAGTCCTCGACTGAAATTGTGAATGGATAATTGGTGCGATTAAACGCCTCAATAATCTCAATACCGCTATCTCCATAATTTCCTTGGCTGGGTGTGGTGTTGTGGCGATAGTTTAACAGAGCATTGAAGAGCGGCAACCCCGTGGGTACACCACTCTGCCGCTGAGCATGAGCCAGAGGAGCATGTTCGTGCTGCAATAGTGTTGCCAGGTCAGTCTGAATCTTACGCACAGATTCCTGAACACTGATCATACCTGCATCAACTCGGAAGGGCAATGTGTTGACAAATAATCCCAAGGCGCGGTCCGATCCTACAC
>JAAAIY010000326.1:0-30746 GCA_016098105.1 Actinomortierella wolfii
GTGACCCAGAAACGATATGAAGAGAAAGGAATCTAAAGTACACAACGGAGGGAGGAATGCAAGAAAAAGAAAAAACTACACTATAGTACAAGAGGAACGAGGGGGGGTCCTTTTGCCTTTTTCTCCAATTCGCACACCATTGTAGAGCCACTTGTGTGCAAACGACGGCTTTGTAGCTAGATGGGCGTTGTGCCGTAATATTTTCTCTCTTTTTTTTTCTGAGACGACTGGGAGGACTCATCTGTTGGTTTGTGCCGTCTTCTCGTCTTTACGTCAACCTCAAAAATGCTCACCCCTCTTTTGAAGCCCGTTAAAAAAAAAATAATACCCACCCTTCACAGGCGGATGTAGCTCTATTTGCCACCTGTGTGTCTTAACCAAATATGTACTATACATTCTCTCTATTTCTCCTCTGATAATTGGCAGAAAATGAAACGAATCTGCGTCTGAGAATTTTGTACCAAAAAAAAAGGCAGAGAAGCGCGGTGCGGAGGTGTATGGAAATTCTATTCTATCGGGTTAACACCTGTCTCATAATCATGAAAGGCGAAATGAATATGGGTATGATAATCTCAAGACTGAGGGAAACTGATGGCGCTTTCGCGGTAAGCTGTGAGAGGGAAAGACTTGGACGAGAAAAAGTAAGTTGTATGAGAGGGAAAAGTGGAAAAAAGAGTGAAGTGTAGAATTTCCCATCCCTGAAAAAAAGTTGGCAATGTTCATTCCCTACCCCCTATCCCTTGTTTTCAGCCAATAAGAGAACGGAGGATCATTTATGTGAGACAAATGACAGTGGTGGTACAATCTCATGCACAACAGTAACAATGGCCTTCGAAACATTTTTTTTTCATCCATCCCAACCTAATTCTTGAAATCTATCACCTCTTAGTCTCCTTCTTTTCTAACGATGCAACCTTTCGACGCCAACATTCTTGCTGCTGTGACTCTATGACTCTTAGCCATCCCATTAGTAGATTCTCATCTCCATTGAGTCCTCACGGTAGCGGTTTTTCATATCTGCCTTCAGAACTCATCCTACATGTCTTCCAGTATCTCGATCCAGTGTCAATTCTACGGCTTCGAACATGCAAACGTCTGAATGAAGTGGCCGGCGAATACCTCTCGCAGGAATACCATCTCCCCTTGGGCTGTCACAGTACTTACCAAAGCCATAGGCGTGATTACCCAGAAGACAAGACCACAGGACTTGGAGTAACAGTCAGCTCTAACATCAAGGATACCAGCGATGAAGATCTTGTGCTGACAGCGTATGAGCTCCAGACGCGTCTGTCGCTTATCGATCTGCATCTGATCGAGAGGACATCAGCCTCATGGCCTACTACGACTGCCTCCTCGAGCATGTTACTGTCGGATGATCAGGGGAGTCACCATGGAAAGGCCAGCCTAAGGATTGCCGAATTAGCTGAAGGATTGTTATCCAGAGCTTTTGCTTCGCACACTCGGCACGGGTCAAAAGAAGCAAAGACAGTGACCGTTGATCCAATGGTGCTCTCACTCGACTATTTACGTATCCTCGCCAACGTGCTCCTGGACAGTGTCCTTTTAGGGCTTCTATACCCAGAAACAGCCGTGATTCTAATTCAGCAGTTAGATCTAGGACTAGATCGTGCACAGATGATGTACGCCTCGCGCGTTGGAAGCTCTGGAGACAACGCTGTTCAAAGTGAGGGGTACAAAAGCGCACCTTCGTCAACTCCACCGTCAACACCTTTCGCACTTCAGCAGCTTTGGTCATATGGGAAGTGGTCGCATCGAAGGAGTGGCGCGTCGGTATCATATACAGCAGCCACTCAACAGCAGCCTTCTGCCATGACATGCAGCGGATCGAACAGTCTAGGGCAATCGAATCGTGTGCACCAGTTATGCTACAACAGTCTTGTTCCTATAGTCTCCCATCTCCTCCTCCAGCCACGAGCGGAACCAACGATCAGTCCCAAGGCATATTCATCGATACGATCACCGCCGCTCTCACCACTGCCATTCAAGCAACCGTTTGAACACATTTTTGATCTCCACCGGGCGTCATCCTCGCCACGACAACTAACTCGGACGCTCTGTTTCCTGCCGCTCTTGGGACGGCACTTCAACTTGCTCTCGACGGAGACATTTCTATCGACATTTTTGGCAGACCCAACGCGTAACATCAGGTTGGACCGAGCGACGGTGCTGGTGTGCTCGTTCATGTGCGTGCTAGACCTCACACGCGGGATTGCGGAGGCCTTTCATATATTCACTCGTAGCCATCCACAAGCCAAGGGTGTCTTCCAGGCTCATGAAATCTTTCGAATCGTAGAGCGGTATTGTCGACTGTGTGGCAAAGGGCCATAATAAGCAAGAATTATTGGTGAAGTGAGAGACCATTAAAAACCAGATTGGTCAACGTAAATCAATATACAATTCCATTGATCTCATTGCTATGCTCTGCTGCTTCATTTGTTTGGGCATTAATTACTACTACCTTATTCAATATGTGACGAGAGAAGGAAAAAAAAAAGCTTTTTGATGGTGATATGCAGCAAAGTGGAAATGGTGGGGTGTGAGAATCCAAAAGAGGAATCACTAAAAGCAACTTGAGCGGCTCAGTATGGGGCCATTCGATTGTATAAATAATCACAATACTCGTCATAGTCAAAGAAAGAAGAAGGGCTAGGTTCTCTTGGAGTACCAAAGGGAGGGCTAGGTGACCTGCTATAGCCGTAGGAGTACGAAGGCTCCCAGTAACCACAGTTGACATAGGTGGGATACGCGGGATAAACCCTTTGTTTTCTAGGCTTTTTCGGTTCACCCGTAATGGTCAATCCCCTCAAAGACTCGCGATCCACTTGTGAACTGCCTTCGCCGTTGTTGTTTTCGCCCTCGACTCCGTCTTTCTCTTCTTCGTTGGTGTTGACCTTCTTAGCACGGGCCTCAATCATCTTATAGCGTGGCCACAGGAATGGTTTCTTGGCCTCAACCAAGCCTAAGAAGCCGCCGTGATATCGGCGAACAAATTCTTGGACTGTCTTCATGTTGTAAAGACGCATCGGAGCGAAGTTGCGACCGCGTGGGTTTCGTTTAGTTTCGTGTGGTAAGCGATTGGTGTCTTCCGAGCTCAAGCGGTATGCTGATAATACATCGGATTTCGTGATCTGCGAGTAGTCGAAATGGTAGAGGTTTGGATCCTTTACATCATACTGAGGATGCTTCTCGAAATAATCAGCACGGCATAGGCGACAAAGGCGTGTTTGATGGCCATGCTTATTCCAGTGGACTTGAACGACCAAAGGACGGTCAGAGCCGTGTGAGGGCTTCGGTTTGGAGAATGAGAAGCACTGCTCGCATATAACTTCGCTATAGTAGAGAACTATCTCATACAGTCCAGCGAAGTTCTTCTTGCGTAGAGGAAGTTCTGCAACTTGGGCGATCTTGCGCCATATTGGTTGCTGCCGGACGTAGGCGTGGATGCGCTTGGAGCACTGGGAAAACTTCACCAACTCAGATGGATAGAGATACGAAAACACTTCCAGCCACAGTTCATCTGGCAAGTTGAGAATGTGATCAGCCGGCATGTTGTGCTGAAGTTCGGCTGACTGATTTTTCTCCTTTTCATTCTTGCCATACTTCTGGACTGTTTTGCCCTTGCCCTTTGCGTCATTCTTATTTCGTCTGGAATCACTGTTATCTGCCCCAGAAGCTTCCTCCTCACTGATATCGTGATCCTTCTTTGAGGTTCGTCTTCGTTTGGCTTTTTGCTGACTCTTGTGGCTGTCGCTATTTTCCTTAGAAGCCCTCTTCCGGCCCGTTTTTTTGCGGGTGTACCATCGGCGGCGTCTTCCTTTGCATCCTTGGCGGTGCTGAGGGGTGTAGTCTCATCGTCAGAGCTCTGGGATGCTGACTGCTTGGTGATTGCTGTTTCTGGCTTTTCCTGTTTCAGTGGAGCCTTTCTAGTCTTTTTAGATTGTTGCGCTGAAGAGGATGTCGCTGCCCCATCAGTCTTTCCTGCTACTGTTGAGGTAGCCAGAGCTTTTCCGCTTCTCTGGACTCGTGTAGAGCGCCGTCTGGTAGTTGGCACGTCTTCGACTGTCGTGTCTTGGGGTGCCATATCTTGTGAGTCTGGAGGTGTGAGTAGTTGGTGTCCTTCCACATCCTTTTCCACAGTTGCTGTTTTATTCTTTTTTTGCGTCTTGGAGGGACTCCGGCCTTTGGCTCGTGTTGAGCGCGAGTTGGTAGCTGGCACAACCTCATCAGGTGTAGAGGAGTGTGGTGAGGGGTAATCTGAACTTGGGTGCATGAGGGTGTGAGGTGACTCGTCATGGCTGATTGTGGGCGACGGTGGGAGCTGAGAGGCAGCAGCAACAGTAGCTGCTTTAGCTGCAGCTATTCGAGACGACGAGCGAGTGGCTCGCGTGGAAACTAGGGGGGGAACGTCCACTGACTTCTTATGTGGCATGGTACTGCAGTGAGGATTGTTTTTGAGAAAGAGCGTCAGGATGATTTAAGGTTATGAAAGATATAGTCTTTGATCACGTGCCACTAACGAAGGTGATTGGTTGAGTCAGAACGTTCCTGAAGGGAAGCTCCTTTAACAATGTGATCAAGGCATTAATTGAATTGTTTTGCTTGCCTTTTTGACCAAGAAAACCCGCAAATTTCTTAGCTCTGCAGCCTTTTTCGTAATAGCTGAAATCTCACAAAACAGATAATCGTTTTTACTCCGAGATATGATCTTAATAGGATCAGAAAAGCTATAGCATGTGGGGGTAGGTGTGCATAGCCTTGTAGCATTTGACAATGCAAGAACTAGCCAAACGAGCCAATATTGTGGGAAGCTAAGACTTGACTGGTTTGATCTTGTGACCCTAGTATTTGACCGTACGAAGCCAGGCACTGGTGTGGATACAGCGTCGCGGGATTGGCTCTTCTGCAAGATGTGGATCCCCATGAAAACAACCGAATGTATCCTTTGTGATGTCGAGCACAAATCAAAACAAGGCGTAGAGCGACATCTCTAGTAAATGATAGATTTGAGAAGCCACAATGTCAACACATGTTGATTCTTCGTCTAACTCTATCGAAGACTCTTCTCGCCTGCAATAATGTCCTTTGGGACGTCTTTAATCACTTTTTTTTTCTCATGATTCACCATGTTATTGCATAGCTAAATACTTTTGATCGATGCAGTGCTATGGTTGGTTTTTGGTGTAGGTGACTGTATCGACGATGGCGACAAGTGTAAGTGGCTCGGTGGATATGCTTAGAGAATACATTTTGTGATTCATTTTGTAGAGATATTTTATTGACAAGAATCTGCTGTGGTTGGTGTGGAGTGGAGAAGAGGGAGGGGGAGAAAGGGTTATTGCCACCAAAATGATTCATCCTCTCCGACCCACGTTTCTCCGTTCCCCCCACAAAAACTCTACCCACATAGTGTGAGCAGACATGACGTACTCCAAGAACGGAGAAGGAGGCACGCACCAAGATATTTGAGACATGGCTACACAACACAAGAGAACTGAGGGAGTGAGAATGCATGGAGGTATTGCCATGTGGTTCAAGTTCTTTTGGTCCTCTCCCAGTAGTTGGTACTTCTCTCCTTTAATTCGTCATTCCTGATGGCTTTCTTTCTACAGTCTCTCCGCAACTCTGCCTGATGGTTTCCACCAAAGCCAGATCGGACCGGGATCCTCAAGGAAGGCCGTGGAAAATCAGCAATTTCCGTTTTCGGTGTTTGTATCGAATTCTTTATTGTGACTTGTTTATCGGATGTCGATATAACAGGCACCTCTATGCTCCGCCCGTTTGCTCATTTCTTTCCTCTCCATTCCTCACCTTTTCCCTCCTTCTCCCCCGATCCGCACACAGTCATAATGTTCAACCTCTCCCGTCTGTCGCGATCTGTCGTCAACAAGGCTGTATGTATTTCATTACACCCTTCCATGGGACAACCTAGTAGAAGCAAAGGAGGGCACAAAGGCAGGCTTCTGTTTGTTTATTTTTCAGGAACACAGAGACCGTTGGCACTTTCAGGAACAAAGGCCCTCCTCTCTTCTAACACCCAACAAATCTTGGTGAAATCAGTCTGCCATTGCATAAGAATGACTTTTTGAACTAACCTGACTTCCCTTCTTTTTGTTCTTATCATATTTCCACTGTTTTCTTGCAACAGGCTGCCCTTCGCCGCCCCTACAGCTCTGTGAATGGCCCTGTCATCGGTATCGATCTGGGAACAACAAACTCGTGCGTCGGTATCATGGAGGGCAAGGCTCCCCGTGTGATCGAGAACGCCGAGGGTGCCCGCACGACCCCTTCCGTCGTTGCCTTCACCAAGGACGGTGAGCTCGTTGTCGGTCAGGCTGCCAAGCGCCAGGCTGTCGTTAACCCCGAGAACACCCTCTATGCCACTAAGCGTCTGATCGGTCGTCTGTACTCGGACCCCGCTGTCCAGCACGACATCAAGACTGTCCCATACAAGATTATCAAGCACTCGAACGGCGATGCCTGGGTTGAGGCTCGCGGCAAGCAGTACTCGCCCTCGCAGATCGGTGCTTTTGTCCTCGGCAAGATGAAGGAGACTGCTGAGGGTTACGTCGGCAAGAAGGTTGGCCACGCTGTCGTCACTGTCCCTGCCTACTTCAACGATGCGCAGCGCCAGGCTACTAAGGATGCCGGTAAGATTGCTGGTCTGGAGGTTCTCCGTGTCATTAACGAGCCTACCGCCGCTGCCCTTGCCTATGGTCTGGACAAGGCCGGCGACCGTGTTGTTGCTGTCTACGATCTGGGTGGTGGTACTTTCGATATCTCTATCCTTGAGATCCAGAACGGTGTTTTTGAGGTCAAGTCGACCAACGGTGACACCGCCCTCGGTGGTGAGGATTTCGACGCTATGCTGGTCAAGTATGTTGTCGAGGAGTTCAAGAAGGAGCAGGGTCTCGACCTCTCCAACGACCGCATGGCCATCCAGCGTATCCGTGAGTCTGCCGAGAAGGCCAAGATTGAGTTGTCCAGCACCCTCCAGACTGACATCAACCTGCCCTACATCACTGCCGATGCCACAGGCCCTAAGCACATCAACATCAAGCTCACCCGTGCCAAGTTCGAGGCTCTCGCCAAGGATCTGATCAACCGCACCATCGAGCCCTGCCAGAAGGCTATCAAGGATGCCGGCGTTTCTACTTCTGAGATTAACGAGGTTGTCCTGGTCGGTGGTATGTCCCGTGTTCCCAAGGTCATCGAGACTGTCAAGCAGGTCTTCGGACGTGAGCCTGGCAAGAGCGTTAACCCCGATGAGGCTGTTGCCATTGGTGCTGCCATTCAGGGTGGTGTCCTGGCTGGCTCCGTCACTGACATTCTCTTGCTTGATGTCACACCTCTGTCTCTCGGTATCGAGACCCTCGGCGGTGTCTTCACCCGTCTGATCAACCGCAACACCACCATCCCCACCAAGAAGTCGCAGGTCTTCTCGACCGCTGCCGATGGCCAGACCCAGGTTCAGGTCCGTGTCTTCCAGGGTGAGCGTGAGCTCGTCCGCGACAACAAGCTGCTGGGTGACTTCAACCTGCACGGTATTGCCCCTGCCCCCAAGGGTGTTCCCCAGATTGAGGTTTCTTTCGACATTGATGCCGACGGTATTGTGAACGTCTCTGCCAAGGACAAGGCTACCGGCCGTGACCAGTCCATGTCGATCGTTGCCTCGTCTGGTCTGTCGTCTGACGAGATTGAGAAGATGATCAAGGACTCTGAGCTCTTCGCCGACTCTGACCGCAAGAAGAAGGAGCAGATTGAGGCCACCAACCAGGCCGAGTCGATCATTTCGGAGACAGAGAAGCACATGAACGACTTCAAGGATCAGCTCGATGCAGCTGAGGCCACCAAGATCCGCGACCAGATCACCAAGCTCCGTGAGACTCTGGCTAAGGGCGAGTCTGTTGAGGCCGAGGATATCAAGAAGGAGTACACCGAGCTCCAGCAGGGTTCGCTCAAGCTCTTCGAGATGGTCTACAAGAAGAATGCCGCCAACCAGAGCTCGTCCTCTGGCACCACTGTCGAGAACGAGGAGCCCAAGAAGAACTAAGCGGAATGCTCTAGCTCCTTGAGAAGACGACATCCTTGATTCTCTGTAGTTTTTTATACTTGCTGTTTTCATTTTTCTTTACACATGTACCAGTATTCCATCTAGCATCAGCTTTTTTTATCTATAGACTTTGAGTGTAGACTTTGTAAATTCTTCCTTCCATAATACACACCAAGTATCTAGAGAGACTATTGAAGTGTGCTTTGTCATGGAAATCGAGGGTGGGAGTATTATTTCTCACGGTCTTTTCGTAGTTTCCCCAATACAGGCTGAGGTTATGGTTTCCATCGGGGACAAATAAGGCTCTGTTTCGCAAACTCTAATATCCATCTTGCCTGGCAGAGACTCTTTCACCAGACATCCTAAGATATTTAGCGGCCTCTTGACGTCTCTGCCATCTTTTTATCACCTTTTTCTGCTCTTACAGTGTATCAGGGTCTTTGAACTTTTGTCATTCAGGGACTGGACTGGATAGAGCTCTTTCGGTCTGTATACATAAAATGGTGACACCAAAGTGTGCCACAGCACATTTTTCATATTTCCTTTTCATGAGTCCTACCACAATTCTCGCTCCAAAATCACCATGATAAACTCCATCAACACGAGCCTATCTCCCGTCACCGTAAATGCAGAGCGTCCTATTCAAGCCAAATCACGTTTACTAGCCACTCTATTAACTCCTTTCATGGATAAAGCCCAGCTTAGTTCGCTGGCTCTCACTACCACGTATTTGAACGAAGCATTTACACCAAGTCTTTGGGAAAGGGTGACGTTTCTCCCAGATGTTATGATATCTGGTGAGCGCGACTACTCAAACCCAGAATTTGCGCAGGCCCTTCAAAAACATGGCAATCAAGTCTTGGAGATTTGTATCCCTACGACAATTGCAGGGAAAACCATACCACCCCGTATAACTGAAAACTTGGCGATCTTTCTTGACCTGGTGAAGAAACACTGCCCGAATGTCATCCGTGTTGTCGCTTTGTATGATGCGCTCCGCGCCAAGCTCATTGCAGACTTTATGCACTCGTACAAAGATAAGCTGCTGTCCGTTCATCTTATGCCATTTGATCTGTCTGACGGAGTATGGGTATCATGCCTACAAGCTGTCGGTCAGCTCAGCGAACTGAGGAAGCTGAAGGTTGAATACCTACCAATGTATATGATTTTTGTGCTTTTGCAAACGATACGCGTCACGAGCCGCTCGTTGAAGGAGATTGAGTTTGGCATCCGATCTGCAATGGGCTTTCGCTGTGGATTGGGCTTCAACTTTCCTGTACTTGTAGCCAGGCGCGAAGAACGTCCAGTCGAAGAGCGCCAAAGTCGCCTGGGCGCATTTCAGGCCATGGTGGAGAGCAAATGGGAGCGATCGGGTATTCCAGGTGTGCTACATGACTGTATCGAGGTATTTCACAACCGTGCAGTGCCGAAGCCTTCAGATGATGCCACAGACGTTTACTTTGTGCCAGATACCTTGACCATCCCTTCAAGGCCGAGCGACTCCTTTGAGGCAGCCGACTTTTTTCATTATGCAACTGGTCTTATCAGTGATCACTCGCTAAGCCGGCTCGAATTGATTGATTGGCATGTTGATGAAAACGTGCTATCTTACATTTCTCAGGCGCAACAGAATCTCCAGTCACTCTACATCACCCACCTCCAGCCCAACATCCGGGCTGAGCCGCTTCGACAAATACTTGTTTGTTGTAAAAAGCTCGAATCGATAGACATTCTTTCCGGTCACAATGTCGTTAACATTGGCAACGAAGACGATCACCCTTACTCCGGAGTCTCGAATGAGGCTGACTTCAGTCATGCCTTGGAAGCATCGGACTTGGTTGGCCGAGTGGCCTGGGGCTGCACAGGTCTCAAACATTGGAACGTACACTTGCCGCAGTTTTGCCTCGATTGTCGGAGCAAGCGTGCTGCTACTGTCGAAAGCACGCCGACGTGTTTGGGCGAAGACATTGAGAAGTTGGCAAAGTTTTGGCAACAGCTCGGCAAAATGAACAAGCTCCAGATGTTGGGGTTTGGACACTGTCCATGTCGGAAGAAGAGTACAACGGTCGACCACTCAGAGCAAGATCATCTAAGCGTGCAAGACGAAGCTGGAAATCTCCGTCAGCAGCTATACGAGACACGCGTCGATTTCAACACTGCTCTCAGTTATTTGACTGGCTTGTCCAGCCTTGAGGAACTCCGGCTATACAATGATATGATGCATCGGACCACAATAGAGAGTTTGCAAGTGTGGAAGGCTTTGTGGCCAAAACTACGCCAAATTCATGGTTGTTGTTTCCATGACGAGCAGGAGGCAGATCAAATCTTGCAGTGGGCCAGGGGCAATATGAAATCTGTATCACTGTGCGATCCGTGCAAGGCACTGTCCTGATGCTCTGTACGAATCGAACTCTACCCCTTTATATTTCCATTATATTCATTTGCACATATGAGACACAATCGTCAGGTTTACTCTCTTGTTGTTGAATAATGTCTGTGCACTATCTGGTCCATGCGGGCTGAACAGGAATCTATCTAGATGCATTGAAAGTGTGACTGAGAGCAAAAGAGGTATATGCCATGCGACCTCTCTTTGGCTATCTGTTTTGTCATTATGTGAGCTGTATTCTTGTATTCTAATTCCTACTAAGGTACCATGTGTTACAGTTGTTCATTAGAAAGGCTCTGTATCATCATCGAAGGGGAGTGGCGATCTATCACCATGTTTGATAACAGTTCCTCCTTGGCGATGGTAAGAGTGAGATGGAGGTAAACGTACTAATAGGCACTTGTCTAGCCTCGAATTCATGGCGTCCTAAAGGGGGAGCATTCCCTGGGTGCATGCTGGAAGAGAAACGATGGTGTGGTGGTGGTGTGGCATGCAAACTTTGATCCAGAGGAACAGTGATAAATTCCCATCTGTATTTGCATAAAAACCCGAATCGTCGTCTATCCTCCATCCCTACCCTTCCCTTTTTCCTTCTCCCCCTCCCTTCGTCCTTTTTTCTCTTAGACACTCCTTGGCCTTCTCCAACCCATTTCTTTTTCATTTTTTTCTTCTCCTTTCTCTATATGAAGCTCTGGGTATCAGCATCCCATCCAATCCCACTACTCTCGTTAGGCCTCTGCCTGGCGGTGGCTCAGTCAAGTCCTTTGCCTGGTGGTGGGAGTCCTAGCGAGTCTGTATGCAGCTCGAAAGAGTGTGTACAGGTTGCAAATGCCATCTTACGCGACATGAACCCAAAAGCCGACCCATGCACCGACTTTTACGAGTTTGCATGTGCGTAAAAGAAAAAAAAGGGTGTAGATGCACTGACCATTCTTACATGTAACTATATTATGAGTCGGCCAATGCTCCTTTTCAAAATGTCGTGTTGGCTCAATCGTGCATATTCTTAAAATTTTCCAACGTAGGCGGTGGGTATATCCAACGGACGGAAATACCAAAGGGTAAATCCCAGATTGGATCCTTTTCGGCCGTGCGCCTGCGCAACACTGTATGCAAATGCAACATAACATGAAGGGAAGGATTGAGGACAAGGAACATGAATTATACATTGTCAATTTACTTAATTTTCTTTTAAAAAACATCTCCTTTTCTTTCTCATACTTAATCAAAAAATGATGGGATACCTATAGGATCTTATCCATTCAATCTTGACAAGCCCGACAGAGAAGCTCTTGGAGTTTGATGGGCCCACTCAGGAGATCGATGCAGCGCGAAGGAATATTGCAAAGATGCAAAGCCTTTTTGGATCATGTATGGATGAGGATCGTCTGCTCCAGATAGGTCGCGCACCGTTATACGATCAAGTCAAGAGACTCCTTGATATTTTCCCTGCCAACAATAGTTATCTCTTGCCTGCTTATGTCACAAAGCCTGCTGAACAAGGAACCCCACAAGAGAAGGAAGGGAGTGACAAGAGAAGTGAGAACGTGGATGGAGATACCAGCCCCATCGACATCCAACAGAGCAGCCAAAACAATCCAGCCGAGTTCGATCGAGCAACATTGACCGCGGCTCTGGCTTTCCTGGAGAACTTAGGTATCAGCACCTTCCTCGAAGTGAGCATTGGTGTCGATCCAGTCGATCCAACAATATACGGCGTGATCATCAGCGAGTCAGGACTCGGTTTGCCATCCAAGCAGTACTACGAGGATAAGAAGATCATGACTGCGTATCGTCAGCTTATCCAAGATATGTTTTCAACCATTGTTGCGCCAGGTCCAGTCAATTCTGGTGGTGGCTCTGAGACAGTAGAAAATGTACCAGTGGCTGCGACAGCAGTAACGATAGATGCATCGCGGATTGCACAAACCATTATTGACTTTGAGTTGCAACTTGCTGCAATTGCGACGGAGGTACAGGATCTTCGCAACGCCAAGCTGCGGAACAACCGTATGACACTTGACGAACTTTCTCAGCTGAACGGCGCAGTGGATTGGCAGGGTCTTTTGCAGCAGATCCTTGGCTCTGATATCATGCGTGACAAGGATGTTACGGTTACTTCGCTTCCTTACCAGACCAAACTGGCCCAGGTCCTGGCACAGACAGATGTCTCGACGCTTCAGAATTACTTTGTGTGGAACATGATCCAAGAGCTCGGAAAGCATCTGTCGGCCAATTTGCGCAGGCCTCTTGAAGAGTTTGATGCCTTGATGAAAGGCATACCCCTCGATCAGATCCCAGAACGCTGGGAGACTTGTGTCGATGTGGTCAGTAGCATGCTCTCATCGATAGTCGGGCACTACTATGTGGCAGAGGATTTCCCTGGCTCCAGTAAGAATCAGAGCGAGGCGATCGTTTGGGCATTGCGGGAGCGGTATGTCGAAGGTATGCCGGGCCTGGACTGGCTAGACTCACCGACGCGGGAGAAGGCAGTCCAAAAACTAAATGCCATGATGCAAAAAGTTGGTTACTCGACAGCATCGCCAAATGTAGCTTCACCACAGTCGCTGGAAGACCACTATGCAGGGCTGGAGATGGACTCGACCGACTACTTTGGGAACCATCTCAGAGCACGGGTCTGGGGTACAAATCGAACCAACGTGCGAGCCTGTCGTCCAGTCGACCGGGAGGAATGGCACATGAGCCCGCAGACCGTGAATGCCTATTATAACCGGGGTGTCAACGAGATTGTCTTTCCTGCTGGTATCCTTCAACCACCATTTTTCTCTCATTCTTACCCGGAGTACCTCAACTTTGGTGGAATCGGTGCAGTGGCAGGTCATGAACTGACCCATGGCTTTGACAATAACGGACGGCTCTATGATGCAAACGGCGCTTTCGCTAATGTAAGTATTACTAGTCTTTTGTGACACATGCAAATCTCTATTATTTTATCGACAGCACTCCCTTTAACACTCATCCATGTATTTGATGATGTATTCCATTTGGTAGTGGTGGACAAGTGAGACACAAGCGTTGTTCGAGCAACGAGCAAAGTGCTTTGTCGAGCAATACTCGAATTTCACAGTCCCAAATCTCGAAGGAGGCGAGGAACACGTCAATGGCGAGCTGACGCTAGGCGAGAACCTGGCAGACAATGGTGGACTGAAGAAGGCGTATGAAGCTTGGCAACGGCGGTTCGCGTCGGCTGGAACGACAGTCAATGAGCAACAACAAGGAGATCAACTGCAAGTCAACAACCAGCTACTGGCAGGTTTGGAAGCCTACACGCGAGAGCAGTTGTTCTTTGTGTCTTATGCACGGCTATGGTGCTCAAAGTCGGTTCCACAGTACGAGCTCAAGAAAGTGCGAACGGACCCGCATTCGCCAAATCGATGGCGAGTGGTTGGGGCAGTGCAGAACTCGAGGCAGTTTGCGGAGGCGTTCCAGTGCCGCGAGGGAGCACCAATGAACCCGAAGAACAAGTGTGAAATCTGGTGAGATGCCAAGAAAGAGGGATGAATAACGAAGAAAAAAAAGGAAAATATAATATGTTCAGTTCTTCTTTATAATGCCAAGTTGATGTGTGCAAAATGCATGTGTGTGAAGTCAATGTGAAATTGAGTTTGAGGACAGAGGGTGTGGGAGGGTTTGGGGGGGAGGAGACACGAGCTTTCAGTTCGGCCGAAGGTTCAATTCGCTGCCGAAGGGAGCGAGAGAGAACGATCGAAATAATGAATGAATCACTCTTCTGAGGGCCAAAAAAATTATCCGACCCTTTTGACGCACGCACTCACACTTGTTTGTGGGCAGCATTATACCTCTGTCCTTCCTTTCAATTCCATCATTCATTTCTACACACATTCTCTCCATTTGTCCTTCCTTCCTCTCTTTCATATTGTTCACCACGCTCTCTCCACTCTCCACTCTCTGTACTCCTTCGCTACTCTTTTGTGCTTCCTGTATTTCTTGCGGACATAAAATCAACAGCCGTTAACCCATCCAGTATATCAGAATCAACTATAAGGCAGAATGGACGTGCCAACAACGGCCTTTGAACGAGCAGCAGAGTTTGTCAAGGCCAGTCCTCGATCGACTGGCACGCCTGACTACGATGGCATGCATGCTTTCTCCGACGAAGAGGAGCTCCTGGTAAGCAAGAGCTTTCTTGAAATTGTATTCTCCTAGCGTTGGATCCTGCTGTTAGAACGAGTCTGCTCCTCAAGGCAGGTGTATCTCGTTCAGGGTGCTGCTACTGTTACTACTGCTGCATATAGTCATACTGCTGCACTCTTTGCTGCTTCTTCTGACACCTACTGTTGCGTGCAAACGCAAAAAAAAGGAGAGTCCCGCCCGCTCTCTTCCGTTGTGTTCCCCTGTCATACGAATGGGTCAAAAAAGAGCGGGCACAAAAGCGCTCCGCATTGTCCTTCCTTCTTTCTCTTCCCCATTTCACAGCTCCTGCTGAATACCCATCCTTCCAACCGTTCCTTTTCCAACCTTTGAACCCCCCGTCTTTCCACTTGGACCCACCTGAACCCACTTGATCTGCTCCGTCTCTCTAGACCACCTCCACCCCATCCTATCATCCTTCCAAGCCCACCCTCCTAGTTCCTCCGTCGAAGGACGACTTTGTTGCTCTTGCTATGGCGAGCAACAGGAGGCTTTCCTCCTCCTCCTTGTCGTCCTCTTCCTCTTCCTTGTCCGCTTCCTCCTCCATTACCACCGCCAATGTCCGCTCCTCTCCATCGCTTTATCCGGCTTTACCTATCCTGACCTCGCCATTCTCCAGCACCCGCTTTCTCAGCAGCGGTGCCTCACCGCGCAGTTCGATCATCGCCTCCACCTTCACACCCACCTCGACGCGCTCCGTCTCGTTGGACAAAGTTTCTATAGACCATAGTGACGACCATGGAGGGGCCGATAGCGCCGTAGAAAGCATTGATGGTGTCACTGATTCAGAGACAGAGACAGAGACAGAGACAGAAGCGAGTAGCGAAGGAGAAGATGGGAGCAGCGATGACAGCGATGACAGCGACGGTGTGGAAGATACTTCGCGCACAACTGTCTCCTCTCCACCCAGGTTCTCCAATTCATTGTCGGACAACCTACCATTACCACCCCCACCTCCTTTTTCCCACAGACCACCTCCACCACTCCGAGCTTCAACTGCGCCGTCGCTTCCATCTCTTCTTAGCCCAGCGGGCGAGCGCCAGAACCATGTAATGCATAACAACATACTTTGTCCTCCCCTCCTCCCCCGCCATTTGTGACCACACAACAGAATTCATTTTGTGTTTTTATTTATATTATCTCAAAAAGCATGTGGGTCTATGAGGCAATCTCTCAGAGAGATGGGTGGCACACGACAAAGCAAACGCTCTTTTTTCATCTAAAGCAAACAACTATGGCAACCACACAACACTTTCTTGTACCTGTGTAGCAAGAAAAACCAAAGGAATGATGTTAACATTTTTCCGTGCGTTCCTCTCCTTTGCATCTGCCCTTGATGGGATTACTTAGCTCTATGGTGCATACAAGCAAGCGACAGTGGGCGACGTCAAAGGCCCTAAGCCTGCCTTCTTTGACATTACAGCGCGGAGCAAGTGGCAGGCATGGGCCAATATGCGGGGAAAGTCCATGGACGAGGCGAAGGCCATCTATGTAGATATTGTCGACCAGGTACGTCTCTTCGTCCTGTCCTTTCTTTTCCCCCACCCTGCTGTTGCATTTCTTCCGAGCAAGAAAGTGTGCAGCTTTTCCCACATCCCCCACTCATCTCCCTCTATTTGTGCCTCTTTGTTTCTGTTTCTGGTCACGATTGAAATACATTCCTCCATCACCACATCCCCTATGTCTCCTTTCTTTTTTTGCATAATGGGTTTGTTACTCACCTCGCCGCCATGCATGTACTTTTTTTTTCTTCCCAAACCTTGCAAATATAGTCGCTCAGAAAGGCTGCCATTGAGCGCCCCGAATTGTATGCAATAGCAGATAAAATAACAGGACGGCATGCATCACCACCTAGCACTCCAGAGCCAACACAAGATCTGGACGAAAAACCATTGCCACCAGCACCGTGGCAAGAGTCGACCTCATCGGCCGACGCTGCCGATACTCCTACCTTCTCTCTTAGACAATCCAACCTCAACCACAGCCAGAGCAGCATCCATCGGCCGTACGGATTTCATCCCGCAAGGAAAGGGTCATTCAGTCACTCTATTGCATCCACCGCTACAGGACTCCAATCTGCTGCAGCGTCTGTATACGAGTTGGCAAGTGACCAACTGACTGAGACTCCTGCAGCAGCAGAGGAAAAGGAAAAAGAAGAAGATGACGGTATTGACGATAGTGATTTGGACGACGCCGAAGGAGACGATGATGACGACGTGTACCAGTCTTCAGAAGAGTATGGCGACGAGGCAGAGATTGCAGCTGAGCATGAGGCCGCCCGGCTAGCAGAAGAGCAACAGGAGCGGGAGAATCGAGAGCAGGAGATAGAGCGGAATGCCGCCTTGGCTAAAGCGGCTGGTAACCTGGCGGATGCTGTGGATGTCACTATTCCACCGTTCCTCTCGCGTCCATCACGATCACTCTCTCGTACTGCACTTCCGCAGCCAAGAGATGATTTGATTGACGAGGGTGTTTTTGATGAGGAGGACAAAGTTGAGGATGAGGCTCTTCAGTTGGAGGAGCAGCAACAGCAACCTCACCAACAAGATGCAGAAGACCCAGAAGATCCAGAAGTAGCGACGGTTCTGTATCATCGAGACGCACCAGAGGCGGTTGTGCTGGAGGATATGGAGGCAGCTGCTGATGAGGACGAAGATGCGCTGCGTATGTATGGCATGGGGTCGCTCAAGGATGAAGATAAGCCATCGTCGCCTGTAGTAGACTTTGGCACGACTCCAACAAAATCGCGTACCAGCTCAGTGTCGTCGTCCGGTTATGGTGGCTCGGTGGCCAGCAAGAGTCAGTCACCGTTGCTGGAGCACCCACCCAAAGACTTGCCCTGGTCAAGGACAACGACGACGACATCCGTGTCCAAGGCGGATCAAATTCTTTCACCTCCAGCAGCTGCGCAGCCATATGTTGTTCGGACCATGACTGAAACCTCTTCATCCTACAAGCCTACACCACCGCAGGATGAAGAGCAAAAGGAGTCGTCGTCTTCAGCACCCACCAACCATACATCATCATCACCGCTGCCATCCTCCTTCCATCCTGAGGGAGCTGTGTGTCCAGTTACCAAGAAGACATCCGCGGAAGGCATGTGCCCAGCAGCGATGTTTGCCATGGCTCGGGAGGCACGCCAAAAAGGAGCTGACGATAACAGCAACAGCAACAGTACTTCCACTTCTACCTTGCCACATCTTCCAGGCGTTTCTCGTACTCCACCCCCTCCCCTCTCTTCCACTCAATCAGGTCCAAAATCAGGAGATGTTAACACCACTGCATCACCATCCACATCCACTCCAAGCCGATCACGGACGGAGCCTGTACTGGACGCACACACATCTTCTTCACCGCCGCCATCACAGCAGGGCATGTCACAGTCCAAACGCCTTGGACAGGGCATTGTGTCCCGGTTCTCGGCCTTCCGCAGTAGCCTCGCCGCGGCCTCAGCACGCGCAGCATCTTCGGCATTATCATCCTTCCCAGCCTCTGCTTCGTCACTCTCGTCATCGCTGTCGTCCATGCCAACCACTGCCACCACCACGGCCTTGCTGCACTCTGACACAGGCTCGAACGTGTCGCGACTGACGGCCGTCGACCCTCTGACGCAGCAGAGCGTGACAGTCATTTGTCCACATGGGCACCAGACCTCGGTCTTTGAACGCGAGCTAGAGCACCTGCAGAACGAAGTCACGGCACTCACAGAGCGCCTGCGTCTACTGCAAGAGTCGCTCGAGCACAAGTCGCTGACCCGAGCTCAGGAAAAGCGGTCGGCCCGTGGCATTCTCATGATGGTCTTGCGCCAGGGACTCATCAATGCCGTGTTGCTCCTGATCGTCTTTGGCATTTTGTATCGCCGTCGTTCGCCCATTGCCTTTGCCATCCTTGCTTATATCGGGCAGGGTCGTAAGGAAGGCGAGGCCGGTTGGCGCGCTCTCATGCGATGGATAGCTCGCTGGATTCGCATCGGGCGTCGGAATCAGCGCTATGTGCTGTCCGCCGGCCGGAGGAATGGATATTGGTAGTTTATTGCTTCTATTTTTTCCCCTCCAGAAAAACATGTATTTACTTCTCAATAAACCCATTAGTGAAAATCAGAAAGACTGGGAGCTGGTTTCCTGGAAACAAAAAAAAAAGACTTTTTTATTCCTTATTTTTGTTTGTTTTTTTTTGAACTTCTCCTCATCTACTAGTGGCAGTGGGCAATATTGGAGAAAGATAGAAAAAAAAAAAGAATGCGGCAGATGTAGAAAAACACTTAATTGACCAAGGAAAAGAATAAGGGTAACTTCAGCTTCCTCCTCCAGTGGTAGCATTTAAAGAGCTACTCCAGCAGCAGCAAGATATTTCTTCAGATGCTCCTGGATTTCTGGCTGAAGCTGTCGGAAGCCATGCTGAAGCTATTTTCGAGAAAAAGGAAAACAAAATCCAAGATTTTTTTCCAGATATACTGTTAGTACACATGACATAGGTAGGGTTATGGCCATGATATAAACACAAAAGCTCGGTATTAAAATTTGCACTTACGCGTTCCGGACTTTGCTGGGAAAACTGCAGCAGACCAGCAGCGAGCGCCTGGCGAGGATCCAGGACAGCAGGTGCAGGGTCCGGCTTGCTTGTCACCGCTGTCGCCAGCTTGGAGAAAGCTGCTTGGTATCCAGTCTCCTCAATGTCGATCGCATATAGATCCATGTCCTCAGCTGCCGCATCTCGCTCAGCGCCCTGAATATCCTGAGGTTGTTCAAAGAACTTGATCAGACCTGTCATAATCGATGGCCTATTCATTATGAAAGGAGAACACAGAAGAATGTCAGTAAAAAACTAGAAAACATACCACAAGTCTAAAAATGATCCGTACCATTGAAGACGTTAAAAAGGTAAAGCAATAATGGTCACAGAGTCACCTACCACACGGCATCAAAGTTGTTGCCCTGGAGAATGGTCTTGCATCCTGTCAGAAGTCGGATAAAAGCAACTGCCACAGCCTTGCGCTCCATGCGTCCAGCAACCTTTTGTGCCTCTGCTAAGAAGAGTGTCTTGAGAAGCTGCACAAACAATCCTTCCTGTACAGCCTCAAAAATTGCCCAGTAGCCATCGGGGCCGGTACCTTCGCGGTCCAGTGCCATGTAGAAGAATGAAAAGTTGACGAAGCCGCGCTTGAACCGATCCGTCTTGTGGTTCTGGAAACGTGTCAGCAGGAGAATCATCACGTTCGTCATGTACTTGCCCAAAACAGACCTATAGTAAAAGAAAAAAAAAGACAAACAAAATATGTTAAACAGAGGGAATGTAACATGGTACAGGTATAGAATGGCTAAGAAGCCGATGGATTACAATAGGAAAAGATATACTTACATTGGCACGTGTTGAATCAGAGAAGTCATGAGCTCAAAGCCGTACTGGTCATTGATCTTGGAGGAAACAAGCTTCTGGAAAATACCCAGAATAGGCTCCAGCTGTCCATTAGCGACAATCCATGGGGTACCCTTCAGCAGATACGATTGAAGCAGTTTCACCAGGGCAGGGATGTTGCCTTGATTCTGCCACACCATTGGAGAGACTAAGATCGGCAGTAATGTCTGATATGTCGGTGGCAGCTCGGGCTGATTGCTGTATGACAGAAGTTGAGACAAGAGCTGGTAGACGTATTGCGTAAACTCGACGACTTCCTGCTGCAGAATCAACTGGAACGGCTGTAGCAAAAGACTCTCAAACTGTTCCGATGCACTGGGGTTGGTGGCACAGATGAAGCGGATCAACGCTCCAACACTCTCAAAGACATAGTGGTTGAATTTAGGGTTGCTCGGGTTGGCGCTCACGGTCTGGATAATAGCTGTCAAACGGCCAAGGACCAACGAAACATAAGGCAGCATCTTTTCACGCACGGTCAAAATCACGCGCATCACACCTACAGAGTACAGTCAGCCGGGTGGAAGATTGAAAGAAAGCAAAATATCCATGAGAAGATGAAACTTCATATAAAAAGATAAAGAAACACAGAGAATCGCAACTGGTTTGCACTTACAGCGCATCAGATAGTCGTTTTCTGCCAGCTTCTCTGGAGTTGATCCTCCAAGTTCAACAAGACGGAAGAGGTTAGACATGAGGGCTTCCGTCAAGGGCGCAATGTCGTCCGAAGAGAACCTAAGTGAGGTAAAGAGGCAAGAATAGTAATTATGAGTTACTGTTCAACGAGCACCCTGTTTCTCTTCATAAAACAATCCGCTGACGCCTCAAGATTCCCTTGTCAACATACATCATGGGTCCCGTCGAACCAGCCACACGCATAAAGAGGATACGTTCGATTGTGATGGCTGCATAGGTGTAAACGGCATAGTTGTCGCTCTCAAGGTGCTTCACCAGCAAGGGAAGTGCAGCCAAAAGCTGCTCTTTGGTAAACTGGCTGCGGAACGTGAATAAGTACTTGATAGCATCCACCTTGAGAATTGGATGGATAACTCCACTGACAGCAGCATTAAGATCCTCAACAACGTTCTTCTGGAAAAAGTCCATGATGTCCACCATGGCGTTTGTCTCGCGGGCGCCCAGCTGTGAACCGACACTCTTGGCCGCAATACTGGTGAGGAGGTACAGGGCTGCATCCTTGTCCTTCCAGTGCTGTGCAGGGTTAGTGGCATATCGCTGCAGGTATTGTCCAATGTAATTTGTAATAATGGCGGTGATTTCAGTTGGGAATTGCTCAGTCAGACCGCGGACAAGCTCTGTAGCTGCTCGTCGGCGCGTCTCACTGTCCGATCCTTCGAGATCTCGTCGGATATACTCAATTGGCTCATCCTCAAACATCTCCACATCGGCCTCTACCAAAAATACAGAGTAAGAGGGGTATTCGATGGATACAGTTAGTAAAAAATAGAGTTACAAGCATGTCCTTATTTTTAAGGGATTTCCGTTTTTTTATACCTCTTAGGGTCATGTTGGGCAAAATGATCTTTTCGCAGATTTGTTGAAGTAGACCTTCCTGGACGAAGAGCTGCTTATGACGCCCAATTTTGACAATCGAAGTCAGCAATGACATAGCCTTGCTGACGAGCTAGAGATGAATTATATTCAGAGAGATATCATCATTTGTAATTAGTCTCAGAAGCTTCTCGAATGTTATGCCACAATACAATGAATCGAAACTAGCTTCCCATACAATGTCGTTCCTGCTCTCCAATCCCAAGGTGGTCAGCAGCGTCCAAGTGGTCTGGATGAATTCTGGCAAGTTGCTAAAGTCCTCCTCATAGCGCTTGCTGTACAGCTCGACCACCTCACAAATGGACGACTTCACTTGCAATACAGGTCCGGGAGAATCCTCATCCTATCAACAGAATGGATAATACATCGCTGAATGTGAGTACAAATTGAACACGCGTGTAGGTTAAAAAAGTCGGGCAACCATCATTACAGATGAGAGTCTTACATCACCACTCAAGGCAGGGTTCTCGTATTTGAAGTATTTAAGGAAGGTGCCCAAGAACAGTGGAAGGTTGCTGACAAAGAAATCAGGAATATCATGGCAGTTCAAGTCGTAGTAAATCTCCGTGAGAAGGTGCAAAGTCTCAAAGAGAATCTTCAGCTGGGGGATGTTGCCAGCATTGGCATCAATCATCTGGTCCGTTGCCTAGAGTAGACAAAGAGTTCCACACGATAATAAAAGTGTCAAAAATCGCCTTCATATCGAATACTGACGAATATGCAACATATTCTACCAAAAATATGCTTACAATGAACACAGCACGGTAGGGTTCGCTGAAGCTCTCCAATGCCATTTTGATCTCGATGAACAGGTTGTCAGTAGGAACAAGCGGGCGCCATCTATTCGTTTGAAAAAATGTTGGTTAGGATTGTCAAGTAAACATGGTTCATCGTTCGACATAATGCCGTTTTCGAGTGAAAGATAGGCTCTACCTCTGGAAAATGGAGTGAGCAGTCTGCAGAAGGCCATTGTTGGTGACAAAGTCCTGAGGGTTCAGTTTGCTGACGAGTTCCTAGAATAATGACAGGTGCAGACAATAGTAGAGTGTAAGCTTGGTTGGTAGCAAGCGCAGTGAATCGGTCAGATTAGCAGCTGCCCATGTATGTACGAGACTTACAGGAATCAGACTCTGCCACTTTTGTGGGAAGTCGCTATCAGCGATCTGGGTGACAGCATCGGAGAGCTGGAGCTGGATCCTGTGTTCCGAAATCGTCATAAGGTCTACGATCTTGGACTTGATGGCATCTCGATCGGCTACCGAAATGTTGCTCTCTCCTGCATCCTCATCCGTCTATTAAAACATACGCATAATATTTTTGTATTGATCAATGAATCAAATCAGTATTCCGCTACTCTATCACGTTTCGGAGACATTGAGCTCTTGCACAGTTACGTACCAGCCAGTTTCGTCGAACAAAGTTTTTGAAGAGAACAGCGGCTGCGAAACGGATGTTCAGATCAAACGACTTTGTGGCAATAAACTGCAGTACCAACTGTCCATAGTTTTGGTTCTGCTCCAGCTTGTTGAGAAAAGCCTCAGCTATGGAGAGACAAAAGAGGTGGGGTGGTGAGCATGTTGATCAGGTTGGACGCGTCCATGTTGTCATTGCTACTGTACAACAATTAGGCAGTACCTTGCTGGCGCGTAGGAGGGTCAAGGGTTTGGCGAAGGTATGATGCGAGGGCCTGCAGCGAGGCCTCATTGATCTCTAGGCTTTCGGTGGGCATGGTAGAATGGAGGGCAAGGAGGGGTGCGTGTGAAAGAGGCTAAGGGGGGACGCGACAAAACTAACAAGTGACGCGAAATGAAATGCGTGAGAAAAGAAAAGGTAATGAGAAGGGTAAGGTAGACAAGGGGACGTAGGTAATAGAATGTGGCGACGGAGGTGTTCCAAGTGTGACAGAAGGCGAGAGGGAGTGGGAGGTAAAGTATTGTCAAAGAAGAAAGTAGCGTCTTTCACTGCCGCGGCAAGAAAAGAGAAAGAATGGTGGCGACTGGGGGGCAAAGGAGATTCAAGATCGTCATGGAAGGCGTGATTGTCGTATAGGCTATGCAGAGTGAGACATTCGGTGTGTAGGTGGTGGGTCAGAGACCTTTTTCTCCACTTGCTGGGCACCACGGAGGGCACGCCCAGAGACAATCGACAGGCAGAGGCACCAAGTGAGCGAGCGAGTGAGCGAGGAATACATATTCACACTCATACACAGCCGAGTACCGACCGACCCACCGACTGTTGAACCAAGTGACTTTCCATCCTCTTCGATTCTCTCCTTTCCTTCTTCCTCTTCAACAACCCATTCAATCTCCCCCTCCCTCCTCCTTTGAGCAGAGTGATTGTCCATCCCTTATTCACACATTCACGTACTGTACAGGAGAGACCCACGCATTTATACTTGTTAACAACAACAACAATCCTTTTCAACGTAACGTACCCATATATTTTGTGCTAGCTAGGCCTGATCAGGCTTACCACATCACGGCGAGATCTTTCAATCAACCTACAGCTATAACTCGAGACACTCATCCTGCATTCCCTTTCTCTCTTTCTTTTTCTCTCTCTCTCTCGCTCATTCCTTTTGTGTTCTTTTCCACAACTCTTGGAATCTGTCTCTGTGCTTATATTGTTATCGACTTCAAACTGCCTAAACGTCTGGATATCAATACACAAACAGTGATAGCGCAACCCTTCGCGTCTACTCATCCTCAACGTCTCCTCCCCTTCGCCTGCACCAAGTAACAGCTCATATAGCGTCATCCACTGACCACTAGAGACACCAACCAACCCGAACTACACGACTTCTTTCCCATAAGCTCGCTAGCTCGGATCAGCCTCTATTAGCTTTTCTTGGTCGCCAGCATTCTTCCCTGTCTACAGCGAGATATATTTTATTCTATAGCCATGACGACTACAACAGCCCCCGAGCACCACGAGGCTACCGTCCAGAAGACACAAAAGGAGGAAACTCACAGCAAGCCTGAGGCAAAGGCGACAGAAGCATCAACCGCACCTGCTGCTGAAAAGAAGCCTGAGGGCGCTGACGCTAAGGATGAGGCTACTCCTGCCACTAAGCCTGCCGTGCCCGCCGTTAATGTTTGGAAGGTGCGCAAGGAGGCCATGAAGCCCGCCACGACTGGTATGTCTCGTGTATCTTTTGTTTTTGCTATCTCTCTTTACTTTTTCACTGCGGGTAGTTTGGATTATTGGTCAATGACGTTAGAGAGGGTACTCGCCTGATATCCCTCAGTGGTACTGTATGGAGGGGTTAAAGCGGAGTCTCCGTGGCCATCAACACTTTTTGAATAATGATATGTTGCAGGATTGCAGGACCAACAGCAAAAACATGGAAGAAGCAAGAGATGGACACAGACCATGTCTGCATGCCTCCCTTTCTTCCCTTTGGGTATGACGAAAACCTAGACAGGACATCAATCGGTTAGCTTGGAGAACATCTCGCCACATCTATATCTCTCCCTCTCTCTTTTTTTTTTTTTTTTTTTTTCAAAGAAAACAAGAGAATGCGATAATAATAACAACAAAAACAACAGTGGACATCCAAAGTTTAGAAGACATTGTGAGTGGAGTTGGGTGTACTTGGGTGTGAATACCGCTGATGTTTGTTCCCTCATAATGAATCCATAAAGAATCCGACGGACGGCCCAGCTGACTTCAGAGATGGGACATAATCGTGAAACACAGCCAACAATTCAATTGCTCCAAGGCATTGGCCCTCTTGTTCCAGCAATGGCCCTGTAGGCGTAGCATGGATGTGCATTGTCTTCAACCCCGTTCTTTTTCTTTCTTTGGTGCAACAAAACTGTTGGTTGTTTTGTCTTCCCACGGTCCATTCGATAAATTATGATGGATGACTAACATTTTTGCTTTTCCCTCTGATCACGCTTGATTACCCTCTCCCCTTCACCTCTACCTAGCAGATGCCAGCAAGGAGCACAAGGACAAGGATGATGGCAAGAAGAAGAAGGGCAAGAAGGGCGGTAATGCCCTGCCAGCACTGGATGACACCAATGTTTGGCCTGATCCCAGTGCGTCTACCGAGAAGGAGAAGCCCGAGGCACTCGCCACTGCTGCTGCTCCCTCGGGCGGCAAGAAGGGCAAGTGGGCCCCCGTCGCCGCAAACATTACTCACAATAACCCTCCTGCTGCCAAGAGCCATCACGATTCCGCCTCTCGCCGCCGCAAGAACTCGACTGCCGATGCCAAGCATCACGCCAACGGCAAGGATGAGGCTGCGTCTGCTGCTACCTCGAGTGAGCGTAGCAAGAAGGACTCTACCCACACACACTCTCGGCGCGCGTCGGTGCCCTCAATGTTCAATGATAACCCACCCCAGAATGCATCAAGCCAACGGAGTGGTCATCAGCGCAATCAGAGCGGTCGTGGAGGCCGTGGTGGCAAATCCTCGGCTGGCCGGCCCAACCACCGTGCCTCGATGGGCAATGTTGCTTATATCTACCAGGCCGGACCTCAGAATCCAGAAGCTCTGAAGTCTTTTATTCTCCAGCAGATGTATGTTATTTGTTCCCCTCTTTTTTTCCAGATCGATTTTACTCGTGACATCATGATCTTGCTTGTAGAACATATACTAACTTTGTTCTTATTCTTATTTTTAGGGAATATTATTTCTCGATCGAGAACTTGTGCAAGGATGTCTTCCTCCGCACACAGATGGATGAGGAGGGTTATGTCCCACTGTCTCTGGTCGCCAACTTTAACCGCGTCAAGCATCTTACTACGGACTTGAATGTGATCAAGGACGCACTCAAGGCCAGCAAAGATATCGAGCTTTCTGGTGACAAGATTCGCAAGCGTGATGATTGGGCTAGATGGTTGTTCCCCAAGGATGGCCATGTCCCTGCCCCTGGAACCTCTGCGCCACAGCGTTCGGCCAACCCTTTGAATGCCATTCCTCTCTCTAATACTGCCGCTTCAGCGTCAACAAATGGCCAGCTGAGTACATCGGCCCCTAAAGAGGATGAGTGGCACGAGGTGCACCATGCTGCCAAGAACAAGAAGCGTGGTTCGATTGCCCCTCCCGTCCAGCCCGAGCCCGAACCCAAGCAGGCTGATGAAGGCGACGATGATGACCTCTTCCAGTTCGACGACGACAACCTGATGGGCGCTCGCTCTGGCACTATTCAAAAGTACTACATTAGCGATGATGACGATGACGACGATGAGTTTGATGATGAGACCGTGGCCAAGATTCTCATTGTCACTCAGCGCAAGCGCGATCGCTCGCACGGCTCATACCAGCGTCATGCTATGAATGACGAGATTAGTGAGATGATCAACGAAGGCTTGTACATGTATGAACGTGACTTGCAGAAGAAGAAGAACAACAACAACCGTCGTGGAAGCCTTGCACAGACCAACAAGAAGGTTGAGACCATTTCCGAGGAGCAGTTTGCTAGCTTGACAGGCTCCCAGCCTCGCCCAAGCCCTCTTCAGAACATTAGCAAGATTCAGCAGGCACAGGCACAGCAAACACAGCAGCAGCAGGCTAATGGACAGCAGCGCAACAAGAAGAACAATGCTCCTCGCTTCTATCCTCTCAAGGGCGCTCAGGGTAACAAGGGGGCCAAGCCCGATTCGCGTCAATACTATGCTCAAGCCCCCGTCGGATGGGTGTTGGGCGATCAGCCTTTCTTGCAGTCAGATTTGCCTTCTTCCATTGGCAACTCGCCTGCGACAGGAATTTCTATGGGCTCTCACGCAGACGCGTCGATGTTGTCGACTTCGCTGGAGATGGCTCATTCATTCCCTGCTTTCCAGCACCCTTCGCACGAGCTGCTGCACGAGAATGGCTTTGTCCAGCACAAGTACTACAAGTACCATGCCAAGGCACTCAAGGAGCGCAAGCGTCAGGGCATTGGCCACTCGCAGGAGATGAACACACTGTTCCGCTTCTGGTCGCACTTCCTGCGTGACAACTACAACAAGAAGATGTATGCAGAGTTTAAGCGACTGGCGATCGAGGACGCCAACGCCAACTACCGCTATGGTCTTGAATGTCTCTTCCGCTTCTACTCGTACGGCCTGGAAAAGAAGTTCCGTCAAGACCTGTTTTTGGACTTTGAGGCATTGACTTGGTCCGACTTCCAGAACGGACACATGTATGGCTTGGAGAAGTTCTGGGCATATCTTTACTATCGCAAGGACAAGGCGCGTCGCAAGCTGGATGTCATGGCAGAGCTTAAGCCCTTGCTAGAGAAGTACAAGAGCATTGACGACTTTAAGGCTGCCCATGGCACCAACGAGAACCCTCCCAGCAACAACTATACTGTCCCCAACAACACGAGCCATCACCAGCAGCACGGTCATGCAAATGCTGCTCATTAAGGATAAAAAGAAACATCATGAAGGCTGGAACAATAGCATACTCATTTGACCACGCTTGTTTCCTAAAAGGGTGATACCTTTCCTTTGTTAGGCAAGCATGTATATTGTTTTTTATTCGTATTCTGACTTTTCACTTCCCACTCTTTCTCAGTCACTTGTTTTTGTTTTCTATTTGTTTTGTTTTTTTGTTCGTTCATCACCATGCACCCCATTTCCCCTTTCAAGCTTTATTGCAATTAACACAAAAAAATTATAGAATTTTCTCTCCCCCCTATCCGCCTTTGATATGTCAGAAAAAAAATCACCCCTATTATTAGAAAAAATTTAAAAAAAAATTCGAATAATGTTGAAAACCCAAAACCCATGTACAGTCCCTATTTTTCTATTTTTTTCTTTGTCTTTTTTTTCTCTCTTCATTTCTTCATTTAAAAAAATCCCGTAATAAATTTGAACGATGCAGAAGACAAGCGAACTTGACATTTGAATAAGAACACACAGCAAAAGCCACGGCTTGCAAAGCAAAGCACTGCCACCGTAAGGCGATCATCACTTAATAACGAAAAAAAAAGAAAAAGAAAAAAAGGCTGGCTTCCTGAATGATTGGGGCTGACTAGAGCTCGACATGTGAGAAAGAGGCAAGTAACTCGAGATGGGAAGGTCCTTTCATGGCTCGTTGTTGACTGCTGAATGGAGAGTGGATATCATTTCCATGGTTGACCAGTCAATATTTTTGTCCATATGTCGAAAGCAGACCATGAAGTTGCTTTCAATGTCCAGGGTCTAGTGTGGCTGTCAAGGTATGAAAGATTTATTCCCACGCCGCAACAGAAGTAGTAAATGTCTGATCCCAAAGTCAGTATATACCCTTTTTTTGAAAATGCCAAGAGGTTCTTCCTTTGGCTTTCTTTAGTAAGGAAGATCAAATCCTATCATTAGGAGACACATCAAATACGGACAACGTACCCTTGGTGAAGTGCTTTGTAACAATATAGGTCTATCGCGTTGTTTTTTTTTTATTATAAAAATAAAAACGGTTGAATGGCCATAGCCGATTACTCGTCTTATGGAAATACCAAGGAAAAAAGGGTATACTGAGTAGAGATAGCAGTATAGCGCCGCTATCTAACCTTACGATTGGACGCTAAAAAGTCATGCTATCTGTTGGTTAACATGTAGCTTATCGACGATAGGCTGTAGGAGAATGGGATGGATAAATGAGCTTGAGGTTTACATGGCTTTCGCGTAAAAGTAACATATTCGATCGTCAGGATGGTCGCAGTAATATCAATCAAAAAATAGAGGTTTGAAGTTGTGCTGTTCTCAGGAATATCCCCACGAGCCATTTGGCGTTACCACCTATCCATTGGCGCCCGAAAAGCAAATTCTTTGGGAGCGGGGCCACAAGGTACGCGCATATAAATGATGAACGACATCGCCCTCAACAGCCATCTTCAACAGCCATATAAAAACTGTCTCACAAAAACAACCACAACAAAACATGAAACCAACCAACGTTGTTTTCCACATTCTCTATTCCGCCCTCTGTGTAATCGTCTACTTGAGCCTGGCCCGTGCGACGCCTATTCAGGCAGGAGGTCATACCGATAGCCGCAGCGATGGTTTACCATATGAGAACACAAATGTAATTGCTCCCCTAGGGAGAAATGAGAAGAGAATGTTCAAGTATAGCTATTTCAAAAATTGCCTTACCTTTGTGATATCATTTTTCGATGCTAAGTTTTCCATTTCCTCTGTAAAAACAATTTATTCTCCATGTAGGACATTGAACCAATGGATGCGTGCACACCATCAAACTGTATTGCCTATTGCATCCATGCTGGCCACGGTGGAGGCTATTGTCGCTTGTACGAATGTCGTTGCTTCTGAAATTGAAGGAATGCATAGGTTAAGACACTTTCCAAAAAAAAACGCGTAGCATGTAGTTGCTCGATGTATATCAAGAAACCGGTGTCCAATGCGCTCCCACAGTTTCACGCTTACGATAGTATCTACCCCTTTGCCATCTTCCCCATGAGGGGGCTTTTTTTGCTAATACATAATGAAGGGTCCATAAGCCGATTAGCAGAGAGCTCATGAGAAAACTAGAGAGGAATACAGCAAAGACGAACCTTTCATTACAAAGAGAAATTCATGTAATATCTGTCTAATTGGCGTATTTACCAGTCCTACTTTTGTCCTACCAATCCACATTTTGGCAAATTAAATCAAGGTTGTAGATGTAGTTCTTTTCATCGTTGAAATGAATGCATTAGGCGTATGGAATTTTAGCTGTTAATAGAATAAACAGCACGTGTGTTTTTCGTCTCTCTTGAATATGAAGGTTAACTGTCCAATTTGCCTATCTTCCATGCTCCTACTGTATCGATATTCTTACTTTCCACCAATAGATGTTGCCTCGGCGGACACACATTAAAAAAAAGATACGACGTGAATTCATTTTTCATGAACAAAGGTCTATTACAATAGCCTCAACATCACCATCCACTCATTTACCACTTTGCGAAAAGGACGCTTTTTTCTGTTAACATAGAATATACTATATGCCACTCTTATACTTAGCTATCTTCTTTTTAACCCTCTTTTTCATTACCGCTCTCACCCACTTTTACACTCGTATTAACATAGACTTTCGTCTTTACTTGGATGAGATGTCCACTTGGATTCAACCATTGCATCTTGCCTATACCTTTTAATAAACCACACGCGTTGGGTCACTTGACAACAACCGCCAAATCTGCTCATTCAATTTTT
>JAAAIY010000327.1:252-30588 GCA_016098105.1 Actinomortierella wolfii
GCAAAAAAAAAAAAAAAAATCAAAGGCGCGAGCAGTCTTCGTTTCACAAACAAAATTTTCCCCCTCCTCCTTCAAATATGGGTGGTGGTTGACGGAACCACATCTTTCTCTCGTCGTTTTTTTCATTTTCATTTTCGTTTTCATTTTCGTTTTCATCACTTTTGTAAGAGCTTGATTAACCACATTTTGGTGTTAAACGTTAATATAACGGGATATTTACCAAGACGCTGGCACATTGTATCAACATTTAAAAGTGCCCGAAAGCGAACGACTAAATATACGCTAGCGGAAAAAAAACGTGTTGACTTGTTGGTTTCACACGCACAGATGATCTCGACCGGTCATTACCAACATATCCGTTCACTGACGTAAGCTGGCCAGCCCCAGAGTTCCAAACTATGACTCAAAAGTGCCAGTAGGTGGCAGGTATTAAACATAGGTGTTGTTAGAGGGTCACTTGATATTCTGAATCATTACCAGTATTTCATATTTATGCAAGGTGTTGATAATCATGGAGAGTCGATCATATCATTGATGGGCCTAGGCACGACTTTTTTTAAAAGAAAAAAAATATGAATCATGTGGTGGCCTATTGTACTGGACTATGTAGCTAATCATCACCCTTTGTAAATATCCATGCTTAGTTGAAGTGTGACATGTTCTCCTGCAACATCTTTTTTTTTGTATTTATGACATAAAGGAACGTGGAGTAGAGGTACAAAAGATTGGGAGGGAGGTGTATGGTGATGTCGTAAGACAATGGGAAGAGAGCCAGGGATGAAAAGAAGAACAGGAGGAAGGAAAAAAATAAAAAAGGGTCGGTCGAAGAGGAGGAGAATAGGAAAAAAAAGGGGGTGCGGCTGAGAAGAGAATAGGACAACCTTCATGCTTTCATTGGAGCATGGACGACGACACAACATACTTTTTCTTGGTGGAATACCGTTAAACCAGCCTAGTAGCTTACCCAACAAGGATGTGGCCCATCCAAGTGGGAGCGAAGGAGAAAGTGAGTAGGAAAGATCAAGACAATGTATTTTGACTCCACCTTCTATCCAGATTTCTGGTATGTAAGAAGTGGAACCAACGATGAGAATTGGTGTCATCGTGCTTGTTTTTTCTCCACAAGTTCTGTTAATTCCGCAGATGTCAACTTTTGTTATGGCAGCCTGTGTGTAGACTTGTTTGTGTTGTGTGGAGCCTTTGTTACCCCCCCCTCTGCTGTGCTAGAATCTGTTGGGCACGGAGCTAGTTTTGGAGTTCATACGCCTGCTGCACAATAATAGCATATTCCTGATCGTGCCAATGAGTAATCCACCCTTCGATAGTTGTGGCGTTAAAAAAAGAACTCCAAAAATCGGTAATGCGGTCTTGAATGATATTCATCAGTCCAGCAATTTGGCACTCTATCATGATAGGAAAAAAAGAGACGCCAGCGGTGTAGACACACATGTACCTCTTATCATTACCTCAAGGCAACCATGCCGACTCTTTATAGGCCCCTTGATTTGTGGCTATGGTGCACCGTGTCCAGGCTTTACTTCCACCTGTGAACAGTAGTACGATCTTTCCCCTCTTGTTTTTTCCCATCTGCATTGTCCTTTTGGTAACTATGGATTTTCCGCTACGCTAATTTTTTTTTGGTCTAAAGGGGGTTGGGTTATTCAATTGCCTTGCATTGTTCAACAAAAAAATTCAAACTTGAACCAAAGAGTAGTGCGCTGCAAAAAAAAAGTCTTTATTATACAAATTACAAGGTAGAAAATGCGAAGAGATTACAGGAAAATCTTGAAGAAGCGCTTGTACAGAGGCTGCTTCTGGGAAAGCTCGGCAGTATCCTTCTGACTGGGGATGAAGCGACCAGTGTCGAGATCGGCCTCCTCGGCCTTGATGAGCTTGGTGCCACGGGTGTACTTGTAGCCAAAGAAGAGGACGGCAGAGAACACCCAAGGGAACCAGGTGCCAAGCAAGTTCTGGATGAAGGCATCGCGAGACTTCTTGTAAGCGGCAAGGTCCTCGGGAGAGGCATTGTCACCAGGGTGGACGGGAGGGTCAAGGAAGGACAGGTAGAAGTTGCAGCCGAGAACGAACAGACCGATAATGGTGGCCAGGATGGTACCATAGGGGTAGCCCCAGGAGACATAGGGAAGATCGGAGACGGGGCGACCCTGCTTCTTCCAGCAGTAACGGAAACGGAAGTGCAGGAAGAGAATGAGCATCCACGACTGAAGAATGATGGAGCCGATGATGGAAACGAACCACTGGAAGACAACACCGGAACCGACGAAGATGGTGACCAGCGACAAGCAAGAGCAGGTGGTGATGATGGCAAGAGCAACCAGAGGGACACCGCGCTTGTTGGTGTAGCCAATGCTCTTGTGGGCCCAGCCGTTACGAGAGAGCGAAAGAAGCATACGGGTGGCGATGTAGAAGTCAGAGTTGATGGCCGAGAAGATGGAGGTGAAGACGACAGCGTTCATGAAGTTGGCAGCACCACTGATACCAGCCCTGGCGAAGACGAGAGTGAAGGCAGCACCCTTGGCAGAACCGTCGGGGTTGATCAGGTCGGCGTCATCGTGGGGAATGATGGCACCGAGCAGGAAGACCGAGGTGATGTAGAAGAAGGCAATGCGGAGCAAGACAGTGTTGACAGCGCGGGGGACGTGCTTGTGAGGGTTGCGGGACTCGGCAGCAGTAACACCAGTCATCTCAGTACCACCGTAGGCGAAGCCAGTCGAGACCAGGGTGCGAACGAAGGCCATGAAACCACCCTTGAAGGGAGAGTCGGGGATACCCCAGCTCTTAACACCATAGACCTGCTTGGGGTTGCCAAGCCAGCCGGCATCGACACAGATACCGCAAATGATGAACATAATGATGGTGCAGACCTTGAGAATGGAGAACCAGTACTCAAGCTCACCATAAGCCTTGACACCGACCAAGTTGACAACAACCATGACAGCAATAATAAGCACACAAACAACCCACGAGGGGAAACCAGTACCAGCCGACCAGAACTCAGTGATAACGGCAGCAGCAGCCAACTCAGCAGGGATGGTCAAAGCCCAGTTCATGAAGTACATCCAGGTCATCTGGAAAGAGAAGGCTTCATCAAAGACACGGGCACCCCAGGCGTTGAAGGCACCGGGGAGGGGCAGAAGGGTGGCGATCTCACCAATAGCCTGGCACACGAAGACGAGCCAGATACCAATCAGAGCATAGGACACCACTGTTCAGCGGAAAAGACGAGAGGTGGAAAGTCATCGGCGTTAGAAACTGTGTTGTTTCTGTCATCCAAACGTTTTGAAACCCTCAAGACTCAAGAGAATACACAATGGTGGGAAAAATGAATAAAAAAGAAAGAGACTTACAGGCACCAGCAGGACCAGCAGTGGCGATTGAACGACCAGAAGTCAAAAAGAGACCAGTACCGATAGTACCGGAGATGGCAATCATGATCATGTGGCGAAGACGAAGGTCGCGCTTCAGACCGACTTGCTCAGCAGCGAGGTTGTCGGGAGCATCGACATCGTGCATATGATCGATCTCGAATTTTTGGGCGGGAGCGCCGTGATCCTCATACTTTGAGGTCATGATTGATACAGTTGTAAATGGGTGGAGGAGGGGAAAGGGGGGGGTGGGATGTGGGTATTAAAGGAGATGGGAGGAAGAAGGGTATGAAAGATTCTAAGCGGCGGAGGATGAGTGATGAGAGAGAGAGAGAAGGAGGGAGTGGATTTGTAGATGGCAACAAAGTCGAGGGAAACCAGAACAGGAGGGGCTGGAGAGAGTATTTATACCGAGGTCAGTAAGAGGACGTTATTAGCAAAACCAAGAAGGGATACACAAAGCAGACCAGAGTGTGTGTGGAGTGAATATTGGTGTTGAAGTAGATAGCTTTTTTGGGTCGACGATATGAACAAATAAGATGAGGGGAAAGGGAAGAGGCATAAGGGCATTTTTGGTGCCCTTTGTTTGTGTGTTTGAATAAACGAGTGTATATGTGGGCAGAGATGCTCATTTTTTTTTCTTACTCTCCTTTTAGTCAAGTACTACCGCCTTTTTCACACACACACCTCCACTTTCAAAGACACCATATTGTTCCACCTTACTTTGTCTGTTTCAATTCAATTGCACCTATAGAACTTCAGTACGCCCGAGAAGCTACATCCGGCCCAACTGCTGCAGCTCTCAATTAAAGCTTACTTTGATTGGACTGCTCAACTCTATAGCCCTGCTCTTTGGTTTCCGTGGCACATGGTGCCTTACATCTGATTGGCTGGCCTCCCCCTGGGTGGGGCAGAGCTGTCCCAACGGCCACGATCTGGGTCCGATCGGCCTTGTTCCTGCAGGCAACTTTGACACCACCTCCTTTCGTTCCTGTAACTCGTGTAGACATGGATCGAACAACTGCGTCCACCCACTACCCCCTTCCCTCCTCGCCGCTCTCCCCGCCCCCCTTACGACAGACTCTGTTCTATTCTCAATTTTTCGCAAGCATGATAAAACACACAAAAAATGATCAATGTCACCATGCCTTTGTGTGATCATGCATTCCCTCTCTACTTGCCCACGCTAAATAAACTAACGGTATTGACATGGCCAACTTACCAAGACCGGGTGACAGAAGCATTTGCTTTGGTTACGCAGAACTCTTTTGGCTATTCATATTGCAAATAAACAATCCATTTGTATGCTCAAAACCGCCTTTGTGCCTGAAAGCCCTTTTTTTGTACATGGAATGCTTCCGAGCTGCAAATCAGAACAGCTCACGATAGAAGCTTGTCCTCTCTTGGTTGATCTGTCCTCCCACACAGCAGGGCGCATGTGTATGTGTTCCCTTTGCTTGCGCGTTTGTTATATCAATGTGTTCCCTTTGCTTCCGCGTATGGATATGAATGTGTTTATGGATGGTGACGCCTCAAGACCCTGATTAGGTCTTCTCACTCGTTGCCTTGCGTTTTCTTTGTCCCACAAAGCCGAACATATGGACCAAAAGGGCCAACAGTTTTCAAATCGACCAATCCACTGTCACGTTGTGGTAATTTTTTATTGTTGTTTTGTTTAGCACGCTAGCACTAACCCGCTCGTTTCTCTCCCACGCTCCTCTCTTTGTCTAGCAAAAGAGGTTAGAAGCTTGGCAGGTGAGAAGAAGGGGGGGGGATATTGGGCAAAAGGCCGTTCGCGAAAAGTTTTTTTGTTCCTGTCTCTCCACGAATCACCTTCAAGAGGTCCAGGGCACGAATGGAGACGACTAACAGACAAGACTCGTTTCCCTCGCACACTACATTTCGGTGGCGATTGGCCTGGTGTCACATTTGAGCTGCTGTGCGGTATGTACAAGAGAGAGGGGAAATTTACGCCCCTTTGGATCACACCGAAGGCAAACTTGGTAGGGCAAAAGTACGCTCTACCGTGCATGCCTGTTCGGCCTCCTGTTTTAACCATCAACCTTGTGGTCTCGCTCTATCATCTACGATTTCAAAACCGCCTAGGCTCTGGCTCACTCGCATACAGGTGAACCGATCAAAATTACCAAATAACCTTATTCACTCGCATATCCTTCTCCCATAACTTATCTACCATTTTCCTCAGTAGTCACTGTCATAGAGCGTATCTTTGGAAAGAGAGCTTATAGCTAATTCCCTATTCGTAAGAGTTTTTAAGTCTTGACAAGAGCTGCATGGAGCTTTGCAAACGATAGTAGAAGCAACAGCACTCGGGAAATGAAAAGAGCATTTTTTTGGGAAGATTGCAGAACACAATTGCAAGAACTTCACGATTCTGATCTAACGCACGCCAACAAGTTTCTTATTTTCTATGGAGTATGTGAGTGCTAAATGTTCTCATCCAACACAATCTTGCGCTAATAAAATTTTTCTCTTCTTCCCATCCGTCTCTTTCTTCTTTATAGAGCAAAAAACTTAGGTGGCACTAAATGTTCCCATCCCATGAAGATGGTGATAAGGCTGCGTGCAAAAAAAATAAGGGAGTGTAGCACCGAGGATTAGTTCCACAAGAAAATCTCAAGCCTCCTCATTCATTCGGCATGAGAAAGTTTATTCTATCTACGACCTTGTTCCAGTTTCTTTTTGTTCCAGCAGCATAGAGTTTGCTTCCTTTTGCATTAGGCGACCATCGGTATTGCCCAATGTGAGGCAACTTGTCATATGGGGGAGAAGAGTTCAGGGCAGCCAATCAAGACCGAGAATCCTCAGCCTTTGTTCCGTCGTTTCCTCCCCCCTACCTTCCTTGTGGCTTGTACCACCATCCAAGCCCAAACCAGGCGTCCATTAGACTCGAATTAAAGGAAGGCTATTTTGCCATTGGAGGGAACACAAGTCTAACAAACAATAACTTTTGTGCACGGCCAAACGGCCAGCACGGGATTGAGTGGCCCAATAGTCGCAGCAGCCTTTTCCATGAGCATGTATTATACTATGTAAGAAATACAAAATTGTTATCGAGACCTCATCCATCCCCCCTCCCTCTCTTCTGATAACGTCTCTTATACTCTTCCCTCTCATCTTTCCCAGGAACGTTGTTCTATAAAGGTGTGACTGGAGGGGGGCTAGACCCATCGTAGGTTCAACTAATTGCGTCCATTGTTGACCGAACGTCTCTTTTGTGAGCATTGCGGCGGAACCACTCAGAGAAATACTAGAGTATGGAAGAGGGAAATACTCGCGTATTTATGAAGTGGGAAAGAGAGAGAGAGTGAGAGAGAGGGGAGAGAAGGACAAAGAGAGCCAATTAGTTGGTCATTGACATCGGTTAGTGCGTGCTTCCGTAAGGCATTGCAAATAAACAGGATTGCCATGTGTTTTGGCTTCTCACCTCCATTGCCATTTGCAGTGTTGTGATGTGCAGAGTGCTCATGTTATTTCCACGGTTGGATCGGTTGATCTACTGTTGTCCTTTTCGTGCGTTACTGCCAGTAGTTGCCACTGAAGACCAAATTATCCAGGTGGACAATTTCTATGGGTGTTTGTGTGTGTACATATTTCTGAGATCACCAAAATTACTATTTACTCGCTCTTTCCCCTTTTATTGTTCCTTCAATGTCTTGTTTTATTGGCTGGTATATCCCTTTAGTTGCAATGTTGCAATGGGGTGTTGATCGTCGTCGACCTATTCTCCGAGAGGGAGCTGTTGACTATCTACAGTATGGGCAGTTGTGCTATCTCATCATGAACTCCTTAAATTTTCACTTGACGCCTCTTTCCGTCACGATCAGACCAACATTTTTTTTGACTTCTCTGATCGAATGTCCTCTTTTTTGGAACCCAGCTGGAAAAAAGGGTCCTATGCATTTTGCAAGGTAAAAAAGTTAAGGAGGGAGGGCACTTGAATATAGGGAATGCTAAGAGGAAGGTTTTCAAGCAAGATAGTCTCGACTTAGAATACTGGTCTTTCCGTAGAGATACTTCGAGAGCATATAGTTTAGAAAAAGCTCAATTTCAACTTTTGCTTTCCGTTGCAACCAGAGCTTAAGCTGTGAATATTCTATCTAAGGTACTCTGTCTCGGGTATCATGGACGTTGCATTGCTTATCGCATCTGGTAATTCAATGTCCGACCTGGACGGGCTGGAATGGATAATTGGCCCTCCATGTGACCAGGCAGCTGAAGCATCCAACCAGCTTTCGACGAGCGGTTTTTGGCTATAGGGCCAAAATGTTAAACAGTCCCTCCCCCTCCCCCCTCCCCCAAAGAAACTTTCTGCGCTTTTGGATCTCGTACACTCTTAAAATCATAGTGTAAATGCAGAAATACGTATCACAGGTCGCTGTGGGCTGGTACCAGTGACGAAAATGGAGCCCAAACGGCCTTTTTTTTCTTTGAAAGATGGTCTAGTACTTTTATTACATAGGCCATAGCGTTGAACGCCGCTAATCCAACTGAATTGTCCTAAAACGAACATTCCCACACACAACACACACTTTCTTGCACAGCCATTTGCCATCCAAATAATAGTGTCCCACGGAGGAGTAGCCGAGATCGCATATGTCCCATGACTTCGATCGCAGGGAAAGGGGGAGAGGGAAAGGTTGTTGTTCTCTGAAATGGCCTAATGGCCCTTTTGTCACACTTCTCTCTCCACATAACTTTCCCCCCTATTGTTTCGCATTCCAGTCGATCAGAAACTGCTGTTTTCTTTAACAACTGGGCTCCATCCACATGGCACACAAAAAAGGCTTCAGCACCAATACGGATCCAGCGCTCTCTCTATAACCATTCAGCTAACAAACGTCCTTTGCCATTTTTGGTCCTAGATGTTTAAAACAACAAAATACGTTGGTATCTTTTTTATTCTTGTCGGCTTTTTCTCTTACAAATGAGTGGGTGTATCCTTTTTTTACTTCGTTCATATTGAATAAAGGGATTAAAGAAAAAGGGGGAGAGGGGAAAGAGACGAGACACGTTGTTCGCCTTGCCTTTTTGTCGCGCGAAAGTGTTTCAGTAGTACGTGGTACTTTTTCCATCTCCATGTGTACCTGGTATTCTTACGGCCTCATCGTGTAATCGCTGGTATCTTTTTTCGCTGTAAAAGGTGGGAAATGGGAGACACCTCTCATCTGTGCACCTCCTCCACCTAGTTTCCGATCACGGTAACAATGTAATTTCATTTTTTTAAAACGGAAAACTGCTATGCACCGCCGAAATAATAATGCAGACATGCAAAGTGAGCCCTAAGGTTGGCCTGTTGAGGATGTGGACCAACAGAGCAAAAAAAAGCGGCAGCTTTCCGATTTCATATTTCTCATTCTTCTTCGCTTATGGGTTTTGGAATGAAGGTTCAGGAATATTCTATTCAATCCGTTTGACCAGGTTTGCGCCAAGTTCTCCATGATTATTTGCTTAGCTCTTGCTAGAGCAATGCAAACATTTTCGGATTCTTTTTTAGCTCTCCTCTGTGAGTTATAGTCTATTTTTCGGTCCATGTTGGATGACTTTTGGCCATATGTTATCGAGAGCAGCGGGATATCTGAAACCTTCAAGGCGGGGGATGGGGATGGGGAGGGATGCCATGTCGGGTAACTTGGTAAGGCGCCCCTAATATCCATTTTTATTTTTCATTATCACGCGCTCACCCCATTCTTTTTTTTTGTTCTCTCAACTAGAGTGATCTGGGAAGACTGAGAATCTATAGTATTGTGTATGCCACACTGTTACTCAAGGCACGATGTTTTTTCATATCTTGGTCGCTTGTTCTATATTCATTCTTCTTACGAGGGGACTTGACTGGTCCATGGAGGGGCCCAACGAAATTAACTGTCCAGGAGACATCATTCCTTTTTCGCTCTTCTAACACAAGTCGACATGATATAGTTGCACTTTAGTATCGCATCGCACGGTGCAATCTCTCTCTTTTTTTTTGGCGGCTCTCTTCAGAGCATTATAGATTTTAGCCCGCTCTCACTAAACTCTTTCTAGCAATGTCAGAAGGAAAGCCTAAAGGCCTGGCAGCCGTTTTGCGAATGACTAGCGTGACAATGTCTGCGCCACATGTATTGCATGTACATTGGCATCCCTTTTTTGTTTTATTACACCCCACTAAATCGTTTCTTTCTACTTTCCCCCTACCTCTCTTGCACTTGAGCAGGCGTGACACGCCGCATTCCGTTTGAATGCCAAGCGCTCCAGCTTCTCTATTTCTGGTTTTTTGGTTACCGTTTTGGCAATTGTGGATTGTTGCTCCATTTAGGCGGGAAAGAAAAAATAAAGTCCTAAGAACCGCAGCAATTTTCAACCTTGAGTACCTGGCTATTGAGCACTGGTACTTAGAGCAAAATTGGGGTCCTGAGCGTCTGGTTTCAGACTTCTAGATACTCGGATGAGAAGCTTAACTTTCGAGTGTCATGATTTAGAACTACAACTGGCCATCATATACTCAAAGACATCACGCACGCACGTGTTAGGGACCATCTGGTGTCTTTTAAAAAAACGCGAAAGAAAAACCTGTAGACTTCTCACATACTTTCCTGGCTAACCACAAGAGCGAGTGAGCAGTTGGGCGGAGATAGAAATGAAAGGAACGAGAAAACTTTTTGGATTATGAGTTTGGTCCACCATTTAAACTCTTCAAAAGGAGGGTATGGAGTAGATAACATTGCAAGTAGCAGGTATATTCTCTGTTCGATTATAAAAACATGTAAAATAGAGACTTTTTTGAAATCATAGGTTCTTCAAAGACCTTGTCATTTTTGGTCTCCAGTAGTGTGGAGAGAGAGAGAAAGGAGAGAGAGAAAGGAGAGAGAATGGCGGATGTGTGCATTGGATCGCACGAAATAAATAAAGAGCTCAAAGAGACGACGTGATGGGAACACGAGGTTGAATTTGATTGGATCCCATTCATGATGCTCAGCACATACCGTTGACATCTTCGTTGGACACTAGTTTTCACGGCGTGACCCAGACCTTTCAATGATAGGAAAGCGAGCAACGAAATGGCCAAGGTAAGAAATCATCATGTGACAACCTGATATAACCTGACAAAACATGGAGCCACTATCCTATCTCAGCCCTACCTGTCTTTTCTGTTGAGTCGAGATGAGGATGGCCTCAGGTTAAACACAAAAAAGCGATGGGGGATTCCAGTATTTCCATCGTTGTAACAAGTTGTAAAAAAAAAAAATAGTGTGAAGAGAAGGAAGTCATCTTTAAGATACAGGCTGCCTATTCGTATACATACCATTGTTATTCACCCCTTCTTTCGCTATATCTCCAACTTCTTCCCTTATTTCTTCAGTATTGTCTTGTAGTCCTTCGCCCCATCTACCCGATTTTTTTCCCCCTATTTGTCTCATACCTTTCTTGACATCAACCCTTTTCAATCTTTTTACGCCATTGTATCATTTCCATTGCTCATGAAGGTCCGATTTCATTTGGAAGAAGAGCCTCGCGCAGTGTACTCGTTTACCACTCCGGTACCACAAGCTACCGTTGAGCACACTCGAAATTGTATAGCATCCCTTCTCCACGTCCTTCCCAGTGATCTCATCCTTCTCCATGGTAACCGAGAGGTAGTGAACATATAAAGTGTTTTTAAAGAGAAAACAAGCTCGAAGGAGAGGGGAAAAAAAGGGTGACTTGGGTCGTGGAGTTTCATGGCATACAGGTATTTCTATACCAGTTGACGAACGAAAACCGTTTCCATCCATCCTTTTCAAACGAAAAAAAAAACAGATGTCAGACGATGAGATCATTGACTCTTTTGTTGACCTAAGCAATCCTGAAGACTCGATTCGAGCCAAGGTTCGTTCCTACACATCCGGATGCAAAACGAGACCGTTTTTCTGCCATGCCACAAGAACTTTTTGCAGTCGTGATAAACTCTTTGCCCGAGACCCATTGAAAAGCACTGTCGAGCTGCGGTTTGTTTCTTCTCGTTCTTTGTGATTTTTTTCTTTTCTGATAGCTCTGCTACCAGAAAAGGGCGTCGGCCCTCTACTCCTCCTTCCTCCCTCTATCCCATTTTGTATATAAAACCAAGCAACACATTGTTAAAAAAAAGGAATGAATAAAAAAAAAGTCAGACAAAGATCGAAAGATTGTGGGTGTTTTTGGTTGTTGTTGCTCTTTGTCCATGAAAAAAGTTTCCGACATTTGTTCTTTCAATGGATGATTCTCCAACAAACCATGCTGTGCATGAGAAAAATAACAAGAAAAAAAAGAAGAAAACAGGCGAGCGAGCAAAAAAAAAATGGTTTCCTCGAGGACCGGATGAACGCGATTACTTCTTTTTTTGTAGCCAAAATGATAGAGAGCCCTTGTGTCCAGAATGTACGTTGGGCCTGCGTGACCACTACGGATTTTTGTCAAATCACATTGCTCATAGCATCCCCACGAACACAAGCGTCCTTGGGAAAATTGGAGGAGCCCTATTCGATTCCGTTTTTTTGTCAACAAAGCGCTATCGAAGTTGCATATGGTGTAAAAGAGAAACAAAAAAAAGGGCCATCACTGGCAAGAAGTGGAGCACAGAGACATGACTATCTAGGCCGACCATTTCATGCAACTCAGGATGCAAAATGATGACAAAGCAGCAATGGACAACTGCATGGTCATCAGATGTATTTCTTTGGAGAAACAGACGGACATAAACAATCCATCATGATAATCGGATGAGTGTACGAGGTAATAATAATAATAATAGTAGTAATAAATCAACAGCAAAAGGAAGGGGTGGGGTTATTCAATGAGCTATCAGGCCTAGCTCCATGCCCCGTTCAAAATTCATCGTCTGAAACCCATTCAGTTCGACTCACGAATGGTCGTCGATGTTTGGAGGGCCGATAACGGGCCATCATTCCTGTTTCTTCCGCTTGCCATGTGTCCTCGCTATCATCGTCTTGGTCATCGCTATCGCTGGGTCCTCTTTCAAAACCAAAGCCAAAGCCAAATCCTTCACCGTATTCGTCCTCATTCGCTTCTCTTTCTCGACGACGCATCTCCTCCAAGATGTCTTTGATCGCGGTGATATCTACTCGATCGTCGTCGACATCAGTATCCATTCCTTCTTCTTGAGTCTCGTTTTCCATTGACATACTTGTTGTTGAAGCAGCCGAAGCTTGTGTTGTCTGACTCTCAACAGTCCGCAGAGCATCAAGGGCCTCCCTTGCGCTGAGGCGCTGCTTGCCCGAATACAGTACGAGTTTGGAAATAATATCCACAATTGGTTTTGTGGCTCGGGTTGGCGGAAACGTGAGGGGTTGATTCTCTGTTGTTTCCTCTTCAGATGCAAACGTTTGGCCCTGGCTTCCGAGCAAAAGAGTGGACAAGGGCGTCACCACACGCGCCTGGAAATTGAGTTTGCCATAGTCCGGCATCTCGGGAAATTCCTTTAAATGACGGGAAAAATAAAAACGCATTAGTTTCAATGTTACAGACTATCCTGTATCACGATCATTCCACTAGCCTGCATTTCTTTTTGTCGTGATTTTTCAACTCCTAAATGTGTGATTGAAGGGAGGAAGGGAGTGTTTGACTAGTACAAAATTATACAACACTTACCGGCCAGTTGTCCACAGTAGGTGTGCCAAGGACTTTCACAATGGCGCAAATGAGTCCAATGTCCGTATCTGCGTCGAAAAGTGGTCTACCTAAAAAGAGCTCAGCAAAGAGCACGCCCGCGGACCAAATATCGACAGATTTGCCATATGTCTGAGACGAGAATAATAGCTCGGGCGCACGATAGTTTCTGTTGTTATATCGTGAAAAGTCATATGTTAATATCGTTGCATTGTATTCCAAGCAATGTCATCTCATGTTCATCCTTTTTGAATTCTTGCATACGATCCTTGTTACCTTGTGCCAACCTCAAACGTGTACAAATCTCTCTCTTTCGTAATATGATCAGTGTTTTCTAACGCAGCGCCATTCTGACCACTGCCAATAGTGTGCGCAGATGATTGGTCCAAGTGTCGGTCTTTGACCGCACATCCAAAGTCAGAAAGGACACAAAACACTTTTTGGTCATCATCATTGTTGCCATGGGCCATGCCACTACTGTTCTCCTGGTCTTTCTCCTCCTCAGTATTTAGCATTGTCCAGTTCATCCATCCTCGAGTCGATACTAAAATATTGCCTGCCGAGATATCGCGGTGGATGAGCTGCGCTTCTTCGTGGATCCAATCCAAACCTTCAAGGACTTGAAGCATGCATGTCCGCACCAACTTTGGCCGATCCTTGGACCATCCAGACTGAATGAGATCACGTAACGTCAGTGGCATATAAGGGAGCAGGAGGCCTCCGATCCGGGGCTGGGTTCGGTAGTGCTGTTGGAGATCCTCTTGGTCGATCATGGTAATGGTGGATGCGACGGATGGTGGATGTTTGGATGTCTCTACGCAGGCTCCGAGGTGGTAATCGTCGTCGTCCTCAATATCACTTTCACCACCGAAATATTGATCAGCTTCGTCATCTGAAAAACGGTTGCGGTCACGCTCAAATCCTGAAGGCAGGCTGAATAGGGCAGATGGCGAGCCACGAGGCAGGGTGCTTCCTTCGTTGGATTGAGGGTTTTCGCTACCATAGGAAGATAATAGTGGTGGTGGGCATACAGGATCGGTCGAAAGAGGAAGTGGAGTGCCAAGTAAAGCTGGTGCTTGTTCAATATCCTTCAAGTCGCGGTCGCGACCTGTTTCTGCTTCGGTTGCTGCTGCCTTTGGTGATGATGGTGGTCGTATGTCATACTTGACAGGATGATCGGTCCAGCCCAAGAGTGTGATAACGTGGCGGTGCCCTTGTGCTGCTTGAAGGGCCCGGAGTTCCCTCCGCGCTTTGATCCCAAAGCAGACAGTCTTTGGCTGCTTTGCTAAGACTTGAACTGGTTTCAAGATTGCGTTTTCTGACAGTGTTTGGTTTCGTGGTTGATAGCCGTGAACGTCATCTTCGCCTTGCAGCATTCCATTGGAAAAGTGACGAAGGCGAGCGAGCCATTGGTTGTGTGCGGACGAAATACGGCTTTCGGACAAGTGCATCTGTGTCTCTTCCCGATCTTCTTCTGGGTTCTCTTCGGCCTCATCCTCGCTTTCAGAGTCACTGTATGACCTTTTGCTGCTGTCTAGAAGGTATTTGATCGCGACTGTCGCACAGTGCGTCCTACGAACCTTCAGCTGAGGCTCTTTTCCTTGAGCTTGTGCATCTTGGGCACTTTGGAATGCAGCATCGCCCGTCGTGGCTGCATTGCTAAAATGAAATAGTCGCGCTTTGACAATCCTGTCACCTGTGTAAGGATTCTCATGCAAGATGCCAGCAGTGTTGAGTAGGTACATGTGTTGAATGAATGACAAGTAACAATTGAACGTCAGACCGAGAAAAAAAGGTCAGGGGTAAAAAAATAACAAAATAGGTATCTATTTAGGCATGCAGTCGGAAATCACGAATGTAAAATAGTAATTATAGATACAACTATTCTTTGCTGCCTCCTCCACGTCTTTGACCCCACCATGACTTTGCTTTGTCCCACGGAGATTCCTTAGTCTCCTGTTGGGAAGAGGGTTCGTTGCTAAAAATGGTGGGTGCCGAAGGCCTTGATGCCAGCCGTGTGAATTTGTCCGAATCCTTGTTAAAATCTATTGCCCATTGTTGACATCTATTCCAGATATGAGTCTCACCACCGTACATGTATGCAAGACCGAATGACGCTCCTGCCAGATGGGCCTATGCAAAAGATGCCAGTTAAGTGAAGGCATAAGTATTGTATACATAAAAGCAAAAGCATGTGTGAGTATCACTGATCATCTGGTCAAAATGACGTCGCATGAAGGATGACAAATCTTTGATGAAGGCAGATCTAACCCGACTTACATAGTGATCAAATGTTCTCCAGCCGCGGATAATACCCACAAGGTCGAGACCCATCATGGCACCAAGAGCAAAAGGGATTTTGATGGGAAAGAAAGGCAAAAAGATCAGGAACACACTTGTGTCCGGATGCATGAATGCTGTAGAACTGACGCAAGCAAAGAGTGCGCCACTGGCGCCGAGCGAGGGGACCATAGCCAACCAAGGAGTGCTAGCGACAGTAAACAGATGCGAGGCAAGAGAAGCTGTCATACCCGCCGTTAAGTAAAAGGCTAAAAACTGCTCTCGCCTCATGTGGTCGTGCAAAGATTGGCCAAACGAGTAGAGCGCAAACATGTTGAGACCAAAGTGCCACAGGTGCTGGTGGCTAAACACCGAAGTCAAGAGCGTGATGGATCGGCCACTGTTGGGGCTGTGCATGAACCACTTTTCCATAAACGGTGCTAACCGAGGCACCTGCCAAGCTGCAAAGATGATCGAGTTGAGGCCGATGATGCCCCAGATAGTGCGCTCTGCTGGCGTAAGCTCCCTCCATCGCTGGCGAATCATCCCGATGGCCTTTTGCACTTCCACAGGGAGCTCGAGATTTTGGATCCATCGGAGTCTCTCGAGAAACCTGGACCATCGTTCCTGCATAATTTCCGCTTGTATCTGCACAAATTCGCCAGCCGAAGGGCGATCCTGCTTTGCACGCGCCCGCCACGCCTGAATGCGTTTTAAAAGGGTGACTTGATGGCGTTCCCAGATGTATGCTGCTGTGGCAAAGGCACCGACCGAGGCTACGGCTGTGAAAATAACTGGTTTGACCAAGGTCTGGAAGGGTGTGGGTGGCCTGAAAGTTCCATACATAGAAAGTGGAATGTGATGGTTCAGAGCTGAAGAAGAAGAGGAGGCAGAAGTGATGATCCTCTCGGGTACAATCATAGGTGGTCGACCGTTGTTGCTCTGCGACGGTGTGGAGAGGTGAAAGCGGTTCCTTGGTGGTTGCCTGAGAAGAGCGTTGCGTGAGTTCTGGCTCAGTGTTGGGCCAATGTGCAGCATTCGTATTGAGCATGGTGGAGAATGCCCTGTACAAGGAGATACCATGGACAGCCGTGAGGGAGAAGACACAGCCTTCATGCCTCGGCTACTACTATAGCGCCCCAGTATGCCAAGCATTATTCTTGCTGGTGGAGTTGACAACTTGGAGACTAGCAATGAAGGGAGGCATTGTTCTGTTCCTTACGATTGTGCAACACACGAAAAGCGATTCGCAGTCCTTTTTTGGCACGTCGCCAGAAAAGGAACCATCTTTGTTACAAGGGACATTCCTTCCTCATTGCATTCAATTCTTCCACGTCACATTAGCATCATGGTATGTTCTGCTGCCCACAGCTCTACACAAATGCCATGACCAGAAACCAATAGACTTTCCTATTCTTGTGTTATCTGTCTCTATTGTAGTATTTTGTGACAAGACACTCACCCTTCACTTTTTTTGTGTTGTTGTTATTTTGTTTTGTCTTATAGTCTTCGGCCAACAACTACGGTCTGCCCGAAAACTGGGAGCTTCGCTGGTCACGCTCGCGCAACCTGCCCTACTTCTACAACCGGTCTACAACCGAGTCGCGGTGGCAGGCTCCAGAGGGTGTTGATCCCAGCGTGCTTCTTGCCTTCCAAAAGGATTATCAGAGCCAGCAACAGCAACAATCTGAGAATAACCAATCTGGAGACAGTCCTCGGAAAGTGCGCGTCTCGCACTTACTTGTCAAGCACAAAGATTCTCGTCGTCCAAGCTCGTGGAGAGAGGTATGTCTGACACACGACATGCGATGAACCTCCAACAATAGCAGTCCCTTCGTTCCATGTTACATCTCACACTGCACCACTTTTATTGACGCATGGTCCATATATTTTTTTTTCTCACGGCACTTCACCCCCTTGTGTGTTGTGTATTAGTCAACCATCACAAGGACCAAAGAGGAAGCATTGGCGCGTCTGGAGGGATTCCAAAAGAAGATCGAGGCTGGCGAGGCAACGCTGCAAGGACTTGCCACGACTGAATCGGACTGCTCGTCCGCCAAAAAGTCGGGCGACCTGGGTTTCTTTGAGCGTGGTCAGATGCAGCCAGAGTTTGAGCGAAAGTCTTTTGCCCTCAAGGTCGGAGAGATGAGTGGCCCAGTATGGACCGACTCTGGCGTCCACTTGATTGTTCGCACTGGTTAAAAAGGAGCTGCTTTTGCGGCGTTTGTTTTTTTATATTTATTCATAAAATCGTTGGTGCTTGCTGTAAAAACGTCAAAGCTCTCTTATTTGTTCTGGCAAAAAAAGAGTGTCTGCCTAGAATAAATAGGAAATAAATAAAATTCTTTGCGTTGCGCATTTCACTTATTCATCTCTACCTCATCTCAAGAACGACCATGTCTTCAGAACAGCCAACTGTGCGCGACTATTTGCAGAGAGCAAAAACATCGCTGGCTGAAGCTATTGCGGACTTGCCTGCAGTGAGCAGAGGCATCCTTGGTGTTAGCGTAGCAGCCTATATCATCAACTTTTTCTCCAATATCCTCTATGATCGCTTTAGTCTTGATGCCAGTGCCATTGTCAATGGCTGGCAAGGTATGGCTGGTGAACTCCATTGTATTTCTCACTTTCATCAACGAGAGGAAAAAGTGCCGGGAATGAAAGAAAACAATGAAGAAGTATTGTGTATTCTAGGTCTTATATGGCTACTACTCAATGAAGTAGCAGCCGTGTGAATATATGAGAGCAGAGCTGATAAAGTCAGCAGGAGCTCTCATTCTTAATGTAGGCTGGTTCCTGGGTACAGGTACCAACCACTACACCCCCGCCTACTGAAAAGCATTATTTTGTCATTTATTCCTCCGAAAATAGTCTATCGACTCTTCACGTACACTTTCACCAATCCATTCCTGCTTAGTTTGATCATCAACATGGTTGTCCTGCTCTCTGTTTCGAGCCGAATGGAAAGAGCACTGGGAACCCTGCCGATGGCATGGGTGCTCTTGGTCACCTTTACAGTGCTCCCTGGTCTGCTCTTTGTGGCGGTGGCTAGCTTGCTCGATGCCATAATTGGTACCTCGTTTAGCAACCTTGGCATGTGCGGGTTTGATCCTGTCATTTTTGCAAGCATTGTTTTGCTCTCAAGTCAAGAAGGCACTGGTTCATTCCGGTATGGGTCTACATGATGTATTTTTCTTTGACTCGGGTAAAAAATGATGGACTGAAACTGCTATTAACTCTTTCTACTATAGTCTCTTTGGAAGTTACAGTATCCAGGCCGTGTATTTTCCATGGCTTTTATTTGTAGTATGCGCTTTGTTTTCGAGTTTCAGCTTTGTCCTCCTCAACGGCGCAGGAATGGCCATTGGTTATCTCTGTATGTCACATCGGCTATTGTACATCACAAGTTGGTTGTCCTTCATTCCTGACCCTGACTCTCTCAAGCATTGACCACCAATTTTGGCTATAAGAGAGTGGGAGACCCTTTCACCATAGATGGGGTTTTTTGGCATGTGTACATTGATCCTTCCCTCTTCTTACACTTCTCCTATCTTTTTTGTACTTTTTAAAAATTTCAGATGTACGAGGTAAGCTGGACCTGATCACTCCATCACCAGACTTTTTCCTGCGAGCAGAGACCGAGACGCGAGTTGGTCGTTGGGTGGCTATGAATACCCACAATTTTATTGGAGTCGACGCGGCGACAGGATTGCAGTCAACACTCTCAGGTTGGCTTCCCGTCTGGTCAGCGGATGTTTCGGACGCACAGGAGCGAGGTGCCGCATCATCTCCATTGTCATCACCGCCGGCCTATCAAACAGGGTCTTCGTCCCATTCCACTTCTGAGGGGACGGCCAGAGAGCCATTGTTTCCTGGTCAGGGTCATAAACTTGGTGCCTGAAGCTAGCAAGACAGTCGGTTAGAGAGAGAGACATATTTTTCTACTTTCTCTTTTTCTTTTTTTTTCCCTTCCCGTCTCTACCCTCTCACTTTTCCCGCAATAATAGCAATATAAACATGCTGCAGACCAGGGCTGTGGTATGCTGTGTGATGTAGTGCCGTTTGATCTGAATGGGAGAATTTGGTATATCACTTTGAAACAGGCAAACGAATCAAAAACATGGCAAACCATGTTTGCACGACCGATCCAGATGAATGAATTTTTCTGTAAGAATGCGATAGTAAACAGGGCGAGAGAGACAGACAGAGAGAGAGAGAGGGGCACTATCTATTCGGGTGCTCATCCTTCCACATGCACATGCACACGAGTAATAGTGGCAAGAGCAAAAAAGAATGAAAATTAAGGCGAGAAGATAAAATGTAGCAGGGAAAGATTTTTTGAAATGAATCTAGGTGAGAGAAATGAGTGAGTAGGTTGAGATTAAGAAAAAAATGTGCGTGATAGTGAGCTCTTGAATAAAGTAGAGAGAACGGGTAGAAGCACCCGTGCATCTGAGCAATTATCGGTAGCAGAGGAATGAGTGCCCACCACCAACAACAACATCAACACAAACAACCACTCATTCTCATCAATCGTATTACATTTGGAAAGAGTTGTATGTAGGACCAACGCAGGCCAGCATTTTCAGCGATATTTTATCACTGGTGAGCAGGAACAGATTTTGATCATTCGCATTAATCATCGCAAAGGGCATGTGCGTGTATTATACTCTACAATGTGTCATTTATGTGTGAATTATGGTGCGAGTGCGTGTGCACGCTAGGCTGGATAGTGCGCAACCTTTTAGAAAAGGGGAAAGGTTTTTTATTCTTACCTTTTAGCCAATGGCCAAACAGTGTCGAGAATCTAAAGACACATGGGATGACCAAAGAGCTATATTTCAGTGCCCTACAACTACCTTCGGACACAGCTGGAGGACCCCAGGGTGAGGCATGAAGGACAAACTAAGAGAGCGCAAGGCCGAGCGGCAGTTGCTGTGAGAGAAGAGCGTGCGAGAGCGAATGAAACTGAGAGAGAGGGAATGTTAAAGTGCGAGAGTATTATAGATTGCGTTGGGTTGGGTGGAGGAAGAGGGGAGGAGGAAAAAAGAGTACAGCACATCAAAGAGTGGCCGAGAGCACCAAATTACGATATATTGCTTGAGGTCAAAATATCCTTCTGGGTGGGTCGTGGTAGTGGCCTGGTTGCTCTCTACTCTTTTTTTTTCACAACCTTTTTTCACTTCTTACTTCCTCATCCATCCTGCGTTCACTCATTTCTCATTTCGACCTTTTCTTTCTTGCTATCCTCCCCCTTCATTGTCTCTCTGCTTTCTTCTTGTCACCTGCTCAGCAGAGTCTAGCAGCACATATCGACGGCACTCCACTCCTTCGACAGCTTATCCTCCCCGTCTCTCTTTTCGTCCTCTTTACACTGCCACGTCGGCTGAGTGACAGAGACTGCCCCCTCCTCGGGTACGTATGACAGTGCCTCTCTCCCCCTCTCCTCCCACAGCATGCTTTGCACCCCAAGAGCACAATCATGGTTGGTTGAACCAACAGTCTGGAAGTCTTTCAGAAAGAAAAGGGCTTTACTGGCTTGCCTCGAACTTTTAGGGAGTTGACAAATCTGTTCCTCCGACTCGACTTTCTCTTTCCTCCTCGGGACAACCCTTTAAAACACCTCAACAAAGGATAGAGCAAGACCTCCTTTTATCCTACACAACAGCTCTAGTCCTTGTCCTGTTTGTGTCTGGCTAAGCTTGGCCTTTTAACCAAGCAAAAGAGGCGCATTGTTTCCTCAACATTCTCCTCTCCCCCCCAAACCGCACTTTTATTGTTATGCGCCGATTTTTTCTCATCGGACACAGACATGGATAGTATGCCCTTTGAGGGGAAGAAAAGGTTGGATGGAGAGAAAAAAAAAGACTTTGTTGATGTTGTCGTTGTGTTCAACAGTGTCTTTAATTCCTTCCCTTTTCAGTTCCCTTCTTCACTTTTTATCCATCCTTGGTCTTTGTCGTCCAAAGGTGCTGACATGGGCATTCCAGAGAGGATGATCCTAATTGACAGAGAGAAAAGCTTGGATAGAGGATCATATTTGATAAAAGGAGATTGGTGTCAAGAGGGGATAGTGGTGGTGGCTGGAGCACCTACCTCCTCTCCCATTTACATCCTTTACTTTGTACTACCACACTATGCCCAAGCACCAGGAGAGGCGTATTTGCCATGGAAGATGGCTCAATTCTGTGGCTCTGCGATGCGTTAAACAGCAAGGATAAGGATGTTGTGATCAAGCAAGTCAGGACCAACAGGCACAGCAACAACAACAATAACAGTAATTGGGCACCCCAACAGTACCCATCCATTATCCATCCATTCAATTATCCGTCAGACACCCTGCCCTGTTCGCCCTTGGCACATTCACTTTGTCCTCCTCTCCCCCCTTACAATAGTGCTCCTCAAGTAGGGCGTCAATCTGCAAGTGGCTGGTCTCGTGCACACTTTTATTTACATTTTTTATGGTTGCTATTTGATCCAAATAGGAAGGACTACGTGAAGAAAGAAGCATATCGAACAAAAGGAAAGGCTCGAGTTCTTTTGTAGAGTTTTTCACTGTTGTGCATCTTCGTTTATTGTTGTTGGTGTTGTTGGTTGTCCTTATCCCATCCAATCAATCGATCCCAGCATGTCAGCCCCTGCACAGGAAGCGGAAGGTGAGGAGACATTATCTCATTTTTATATCTTGTTCATGCCAGTTGTTTATTTTTATTGCTGTTGCTGCTGCTGCACCTTTGCTTCCGAGGAAGAAAGAACAGAGGAGGAAAAGAATGGTACAAGGGAGTAACAACACAGCTGCTTTTGCTCCAACTCAAATTAACACAATCCTATTCTTCTGCTGATTGCCTGATGGGAATACAGCGGCAAACCCCGCTGAGGCACAGCCTCCGGTAGAACAGCCCAAAAAGGCCAAGCGAAAGCGCATCACACCAGAACAACTTGAGCATCTTGTGGCTCTTTTTGAAAAGACCGATACCCCTTCTTATGAGACCCGCGAGGGCCTAGCCAAGAAGCTAGGCATGACCAACCGTGAGATTCAGGTACGGCGAGAGTAAGGGGGGAAAAGGAAAAAAGAGAGGAAGGCACGGCTCGACAAGGTTTAGGGGAGCCTCACAATCGTTGAACTCAGGTACCAATAACGCTTATTTTTCACCCTCCTCTCCCCCTATCCACGATCTCTATTTTTTTTCTCTTGATTCCTTTTTGGTGGTCGTTCACACTCACCAGGTTTGGTTCCAGAATCGACGTGCAAAGGCAAACCGCATCAAAATCAACGAGCAGGCTGCTCTCCAGCATCAACAGCATCTCCAGCAACAGTTGCAGCGCGCAGGATATGCCGCTGCTGCTGCACCCCACATCCACTCGGCTCCAGCTACTCCTATCCAACCTTTGCCTCATGGAGCTCCACATCCGCCTCATGATCCGATGGCATATGGTGGCTACATGCCGTCTTCATCCGCACCGCATCACCACCACAGTATGAGCCATCCGATGACTATGCCTACACCTGTCCCTCGACGCCCTTCGGCCAATGCTCGCCACGCAGCCCAGCGTCGTCCAGCGAGTCTGTACAACATTGGTAGCCATCATCACTTGCAGCAATATCAACAGCAACATATGCAGCATCAGCAGGCCTTTGCTCATGCAACATATCAGAGTCATGGCATGGATATTATCCTTCCAGCAGGTTCCACACGCCCCTTTGCAGGTGGCCCGCCAGCACCCATCACCATCCCGCCATCACTGCACGTCTCACGCTCGCCACCCCACAATCGTGATGAGTCTGCAATGGAGTATGAGCGGCCAGGTCATGAGCGTACGCCTTCGGGAGGAGGTCATGGTACTCCCTTTGGTTCGACACACTCAATCTCACCCACGTCACCGCTTGCTCGCCACCCCTCCAATGGACCAAACCCCTTTGATCATGAACGATCAATGGGAAGTTCGACACCGTCCAGCCCGCACTACGGAGGCACTGCGAATGGCCATCACCGCGCTCCATCTGGCCATGAACACCCTTCGCCGTATAATTTGCAGCGACCCGGAAGTCCTCCTCAGTATTCGCCTTCAGCAGACATGTATGACATGTCACTCTCGGGTCATCGTACGCCTGTAGGCGCTAATCAAAGGTCGAGCATGGGTGCATTCCCAGCGCCAACTCATGATGACATGGATCGTGACATGGAAATGTCGCCTAGAGAGCGAAGTGCAGGGGATCCTCGGCGAGCATCGTCGCAAGATCGATCGTACTATAGTCCCGTGATGCGCCGTTCTGGAGACTTGACGGTAATCTACGATGAACATCAGGAGCTCATACAAGATGACTTGCAGATGGAGTCCCGCTTGGTAATTTCGGATGACGAGCCGAAGGGTTCTGCGATCGACATCCTCGCTTATGCTGCTGCGTGTGTGCAGGAGACTGAGCAAAACAAGACAAAACGTGAGCAGCGGGATTCGGGCATCTATCAACGAGATAGTAGTGCTGCGGAGGAAAGTCCGCAGAGTCCTATGGATGTCAGCATGGATCATGACGGCAAAGATCCTGTAGATGGGCGACGAAGAACCACACCAAGTGGTACTTTGATGGCAAGTCCCGAGCTCGACTCTTGGTCCTCTCCAGGAGACAGACGATCGGGTAATTTCTCGCTTATGCAAGGTGCTCAGGCCTTTGCCGATCCTTCATACACAGCCCCCGCTCGTCGTGCGCGACCTGTTACATATAGTGGCAGTGGCTATCTCTATGATCATCGCGAAGACACGCATCTGGCACTTCCAGCTACGTATACCACCCGAGCTAGCTCCTCTCCTCGTCGTGTCAGCTACCGTAATTCTGCCGATATTTCGTCGAGCCAGTTCATGTCCCAGAGGCCCTGGTCACGCACACGCCGATCCTCAGCGACGGCTTATCCACCATCCCCAAAACCTTCTGGAGCAGTAGGCAATGAATATCGTGATGGACGACCAAGCGAGAGTGACTCACCTGCGTCAATGAACGACGATGGCGATGAAGAAGACGAGGAAACGGAGATGAACCGGCTGCGGGCAGCCAAGCGACGCAGCGGCAATGCTAATTCGTTCTTTGCCTGCTCGCCCAACGGCGATCCGCTTGGTTTTGGTGGCATGCGCTCTATGGACGATGCCATGTGTCCGCCCGTGCCGAGTATCCCTGCCAATTTGGCGGCGACAATGGGAGCCCAAGGCAGCGCTTCTACACCAACAACTTCATCGAGCGTGAGCAATACACGACCATCATCACAGGTGTTTGGCGAGCCCTTGGATCCCGATAGTCGGGCGACGACAGTGACAACGGGCTCAAGTGCCTCCGGGTTCGCGGGAACCCCCGAGGCGCGCCAAGATATAGCGGGTTCGGCATCGTCGACGGCACTACCAACAGGAGGAAATCTTGAGACGAAGCAGTTGCCACCGATCGTCGATAATCCCATCAAAAAAGAGGAGGTTGAGCACCATTTACCACAGATGCCGCCTCTCAAGCTGGATAAAGCGCTCCCTCCAATCAACATTGCACCACCACCAGGGAAGGAGCCAGAAAAGAAGAAGAAGAGCTGGCGTCCTTGGTTGTAACGATAGTCCTCTCATTTTTGCCCTTATTCTATCTCTAGTCTTTCTTTTTCCGTTTCATATAAAATCTGTAATACACATCATTCATTCTTCAATATACACACATATACACTTTGGTCGTTATGCAGTAATTTCTTTGGCAGGCTTGGCACCCAAGTTGGCCAGACTGGAATGACACGACTGCTTTCGCAGCCAGACGTTTCTTGTCCTTCTTCTCCCCTCCCTCCCCCCTTTTTTAACATACTCTAACTGGCATTGTTGCATTTCCTTTTTTTTGCACATACCTTCCTTCCATTCACCCCCACTCCATCTTGCTTCGCTCCATAGCCATATCCCTTTTTTACCCAACATGATGGTAATACATCCTTTGCATTGTCGACATGAGTATTGTCTGTCTGCTCACTCCTTCCAATTGTCACGTCACCAGGCTGTGCACGAAGCTTCTTGGCAGCCTCCACTTTGAAAAGGAAGAGGCGTAGTGAAACAGTAGCTCTTGTGTCTATCTACACCTGCTTAGTCAAAGTCGTAGCATATACCCGCCTCGTTTATATTCCATCACCTCTTTTGTCATGACAAACTTACGGAAAGCGAGAAAACAGAAGGAAAAAGACGAAGCTTGAGGACTAAAAAGCATTTTTCATGATTTTTTTTGATATAGAAATTTCTGTTTGGCCGTCAGACCCCAGCGGAGGCGCTGAGGGCACATCAGCGGGCATTGACCAAAGCCCAGCGGGAGTTGGATCGTGAGCGGATGAAGTTGGAGCAACAGGAAAAGAAGCTTATTGTTGATATCAAGAAGACAGCCAAGGCCGGTCAGATGGTACACAGCACTCATTTTTTTTATTGCACACAATCGATTTTGAGGACAAGGGAAAAAAATATTGTCAAAGAGGCGAAGTATATGACATTGTCTTGACGAACGGCGGTCGACCTTTTGGGGGGATCCTACCGGCAATTTTTTTTTGCTTTTTATTGACTTTACAATTTAGAATGCCTGCAAGGTGATGGCTAAAGATCTGGTCAGGACAAGGCGATACATCCAAAAGTTTTACGCAATGAAGACGCAGCTCCAGGCTGTTGGCTTGCGCATTCAGGGTTTGCGGTCTAACCAGCAGATGGCAGAGGCAATGCGAGGCGCCACAAAGGTATTCCTCCCTCTTTTAACTTTTCCTGTCTTTTTTTTTCCACCTTTGAATGTCATTATTGACATCATCACAATATCCAGATTTATAGCATCAGAAACTTGCCATGCACGCGAAGGAAGGAGAGGTTATTTCTTGGCAGAAAACATCAAGACTCACATCACACTCGATTGCTGTTTTTTTTGTGACAATGTTTTCATAGGCTATGGGCGCCATGAATCGTAGTATGAATCTTCCACAGATTCAAAAGATTATGATGGACTTTGAGAGAGAGAACGAGATGATGGATATGAAGGAAGAAATGATGTCTGATACCATCGATGATGCCATGGAAGAAGAAGAAGACGAGGAAGAGGAAGAGGCTATTGTGAACCAAGTCTTGGACGAGATTGGCATCAGCTTGCAGGATGTCGTAAGTTCCCTTGCTTTTCTTTTTTTTTCTTTATTGTTTATCATGACATTTTGTTGGTAAAAAAAACTCACTGGCTTAAAAAAATGCATTGCCTTGTGTTATTAGATGCCTGGGACTGGTACGACTATCAAAACTCCCGTCAGCTCTGGAAAGGAGCGGATTGCTCAAGCCGAAGGCTTTGGAGACGATGCAGATCTGCAAGCTCGCCTGGACAATCTTCGACGCGAATAGAGATGTGAATAGTAACAGATGTAACATTAGTAGTTTTGAACGGGATATCGTGTATCGTAATATTATAAAGTATACAATTTTTTTTTGCTCTGGTACATTGGAAGGTGGTTATAAAAAAAAAGATGGTGGCGTCGAAGGGGTGAGGGGAAATAGGACTTTTTTGGACACATTGACATTGATGCTCGGTTGTTTCGTCCTTTTCATTCACTCTATCCATTCTTAATTTCTTTTTGTCATGTCGACCGAATATGAACTCTACGAACCTCCATCGGACGGCATCTCGTCTGTTGTGTTTCATCCCTCTAAACCTGAAATTTTGCTTGTTTCGTCATGGGACAAGGTACCAAAAAGCATTGTTGATTTGTTTCGACTTTGCATGAGAACCAAACAAAAGGCATGCAACCGTGATCCTAATCTCTTCTACTTTTTGATACATAACGTGACATTGTATTATGTTTTCTGCTAGAGTGTGAGGTTATATGATGTAAGCAAGAACCAACAAAAATCACGATATGATCATCAAGCAGCCGTGTTGGATTGCTGTTTCGGTGAAGACATGAACGCCTACAGCGGAGGACTTGACAAGGTCGTCAGGATGTAAGGGAAAAAATTAGATCAAGAAAGAAGGCTTTCAGGAATATATAACTATTATGCCGTACAGTCTTTTCATAGTGAACACTAACATCCTTTTTTATTTTATTGTTTTCCATCCTGTTGGACCAAATATCAATGTTATAGGCACGACTTTGCTACCAACACAGGAAGGGTTCTTGGATCACACGGTGATGCCGTTCGCGCCATGGAGTACAGCACAGCAAATAGTATGGACTCTAATCCTGACCTGGGGTTGTTGGGAGGAAATGTCCATCATGGATGAAGGTGTAAAAGGGGTACAAGACTCTGACCTATTGCTGACAATGATCTGCTCTTCATTTTTTTTTGGTACTTTTGCTTCGTGGATGATATGATATCATCTATAGACTTTCTGGTAACGGGATCATGGGACAAGACGATTCGGACGTGGGATCACCGAGCAGGAGCAGAAAACGAATGCAACCTTGGAACCTATAACCAACCGGAAAAGATCTTTTCGCTGGATGTGCATGACCAAAAGCTGGTGGTGGCGATGGCAGGGCGACATGTGTACATTTATGACCTGCGTAATATGAAGGAGACACTGCAGCGTCGCGAAAGCTCGCTCAAGTACCAGACGCGGATGGTGCGTTGCATGAAGGACGGCCTCGGTTATGCATCTTCGTCCATTGAGGGTCGTGTCGCTGTAGAGTTTTTTGACAAGAGTCCGGAAATGCAGGCCAAGAAATATGCCTTCAAGTGTCATCGCCAGATGATTGATGGTGTTGAAACTATTTATCCCGTCAACGCCCTTGCATACCATCCCATGTAACGTATTTTATTTTTGTTTGTATTTGCAAGCGAAGACGTGTTTATGAAAACAAAAAACCACAAGATTTATTTACCCATGCTATTTTTTTTATTATTGTAAACACATAGCTATGGCACATTCGCATCCGGAGGATCAGATGGAGGCGTAACTTTGTGGGATGGATTCAACAAGAAGAGGCTAAGACAGTTCCCACGCTATCCGACATCAGTCTCCGCACTGTCATGGTCGTGTGATGGCCGAACCTTGGCAATTGCCAGCAGCTACACTTATGATGAAGGCGAGAAGGACCACGAACCGGATCAGATCTTTATTCGTTCAATCTCTGAACAGGAAGCCCGTCCCAAGACTCTTCCTCCTTCCTCAGCCTCGTCGGCTGCTGCCATTGCAGGACTGTGAGGAGGAAAAAAAATAGGGGTGGAAAGTTTTTTGAAATTGGAGGCGTAGCAGAAACATTCCCAACCTCATCACACATTATAGAAACACTAAATATAAAGCTGGTTTTTTTTCAGTTTAATCGGTATCATGGGTAAGAGCAGTTTTTTTTGTCCAAAGTAAGAGGAAACAAGAAGCGACGGGACCATTTGAGAAATACGATAGGTCTATTGTTTCTTTTTTTTTGTCCATAGTTTTTTTTTATGTTCGGCGGAAGGCTCTGCCACTAGCCAACTTCTTCTCGACGTTATGCTGCTCGGGCTTGGCACGGTTGAGGACCTTCAAGAAGTCAGAGACGCGTGCTCTCATGCGCGAGTGCATGTAGGCCTTGGCGCACTTGATGTGGTAGTGGAGGTAATCACGGAAGATTTGGAGTCGTGAGATGGTCTCCTCACGGACCTGACCAGAGACATAGTGTCGAGGGAAGAGGACAAAGGTGATATAGCCCATGGATTCCGAATCTTCGAGTCCAGGCAAGTGGCGGATTTCAAGTGGAGGCTCGCGGTGAGAGTAGATGACTTGGGGTGCATGTTGCAGATGGGGTTTCCGACGAGCATCGACAAACTCTTGGAGGAACACTTTGCCAAAGATGCGGTCTGTCTCCTCCTTGAACAATGTCGAAAAGATCACCGTCACTCGGTCCTGCTGGTTCTGGATGTAGATCGCCTCGCCCTCACGGTAGTGGATCGTCATCAGTTGGGAAGTCGAGGGGTCCCAGTGGTCTTCCTTCTCTGCCAACGCCTGCGCGTCAAAGGCCCGCTCAAATGGCGCAGCCATGGCGTTGCGCTTCAATAGCGATACCTTGTGGACAACATCCTCTAGAAACAACAGTAATTGGAAAGAAACAGAAGGAAAGAAAAAGGCGTAAGGAACATGGTTTAGAAATAAAGAAAGAAAGGCGAGCTGTGCTGGCACATGGGATGAGAGACGAGAGGAAGCGTAGATATGGTAAGAAAATACTGCCAAGACTTTTTGCTTGCAACATACCAGGATCGGCTCCAATATTCTCAAGATCAAAGAGCAAGCTGAAATCGTAGCCAGGCTCTGGCTCGGTGATCCACTGATGATACTCCCGCTTGAGAACGCTCTCGGCGCCATACTGGATCAACTCGGGCCAGCACTTCCATCGGATGGAGAGCTGCAGCTTGGTTTCCTGATTCTCCAACGTCGAGATGTGATATGAGACGCCATCAAAGTCGACAATCGACATGTCGACAAGCTTGGGCTTGTTCTCTCTACAAAAAACCCCAGGGAATAATACAGAGGAGAGTCAGCATGTATTGTTGTTTACATGTGTGCGCGTGTAGTTTGTGGAGAGCTGCAGCAAAAGACGTTTTTTAAACTGTAACGGTTCGAAAGGAAGCTGGATGATGCCCCCCCCCTTTGTACAGTCGCAAGTCACACGTCACGAAACGCGACGTTCTGGGAGGAAAGGAGAGAGGGATAGGGGCCAGACAGGACAGGAGGGTATAGCCGAGAAGTGGGAGAGATGAGAGAGGGACTTACGGGTTGAGGCGTGCCCTGAGGGTGTCCTCAATAATGCGGTTGTGGTAGTCTAAGAGGATCATGATGGTGTGCGTGGAGTAGTATAATGGGACAAGAACAAGAATGCAATTCAGCAAGATGCCCTTGGTCTCTCTTGCTATTTAAAAAACCGACGTCACACACGGTTGGTTGTATCGCGGCTTGTTTCGTATGATGCCTCACTTTGCAGGTCTGTCCAGCTCATTCTGGTCATCCATTTCATTGGCGGTGCGTTTCTGGGGAAATGTTGGTCCGTATACGCGACCAAGGGCGTACACAAAGTCCTCGAATGATTCGAAT